>JACXGK010004099.1:0-30814 GCA_016801125.1 Novumbra hubbsi | reverse complement strand
GAGCTAGGACACTAGTATTGGGAAGTTGGTAGTTGGCGAGCTAGGACACTAGTATAAGGAATGTTGGTAGTTGGCGAGCTAGGACACTAGTGTTAGGGAAGTTGGTAGTTGGCAAGTTAGGACACTAGTATTAAGGAAGTTGGTAGTCATTTTCAGAGTTTTTTGTGCAAAGGTCCCTAACAAAAAGACAGAAGTATGTCTTTGAGAAAAAAGGTGGAGATTAAAATAGTGGCCCTTTGTGAGAAGGTTTACATTGAAAAATGAAAAGCATGCATTAAGTTCAGATTAGAGGAACAGGTACCTACATTTTAAGGTATGTTATAATGGTATGTAACTGTCACTGTCTCTAGAGTTTTGTATTGCCACCAAAATGTTAAATATTACTAAATAATTCCATTTGATAATTTTAAAAAATCCAGTCACACTAGCCAGTCAAACCACAGTCACCTAGATCAGACAGGAATAATTCAGTAGTTGGTTATCTCAATTATCCAAGGTCTAAAAAAGGTTTGATGACGCCCCCTCTTAACACACTTCCCTTGAGGTAGGTGTGGGTCAACATGCTGATGTAAACATATGCACCAACTTAAACACATTCCCAACACGCTGTTCCTCTAGTCTCGCATGTGACATAAAGGAAAGCAGAACCATTTAGAATGGCCACTGCGCCAGGGTTAGAAACATGGTAGCTGCCAGTAAGCTTGTCAGTAGAGTTATTGAACATAATACCGCGCTGTTCTCGAGCTAGCACAGGAAAATGTACAATAACAGAAATCATCAGCTTTCTATAGTGTCAGAGAAAAGGTTAAATGCTAAACAACATCCTGGTCCTGTGGCTTATCCATGAATCAACACCGGGCCAACCTCTGGTTAGATGAGGATAAGATAGCTATTATGATACACATCTTTACCATTGAGTACAATACTTGCTTGTGCAGCACATTTCAACACACGTGAACAAAGACGTAAGTATCCAATAACGATGCAGTTTTGTCTTGTGATTGAATTTTCCATTAACTCAGTTATTTGTGTTAAGAAAAATGTAAATGTCCTAACTAGTTCCTAACTAGTTGGTGTAATTTAAAGAGGCGTGGCAGCGAGGTGCTTAGCCCTTTAATGTGTCCCAACAACTTGAAAACACATGGTTTCGTGTGCTCTTTTGGAGTAGTTAGAGGCATGGTTTTAGGTTAGCTATATAACGCCTCTACAATACAAAGGCATCATGAATTTGATTTTTCAGCCTGTTATTTTGCTACCATATATCGCTCACGATAATTCATTTGAAATCTCAATTTAACCATAATATTATTTTTTGTGAAAAAGTAATTACATCCACTGATGGAAATCTCAAAGCTCAGCTTAAATGTCATTTATACAAACGAAGGATATACTCATGTGCATCAACCGTCCTTAAATGCGCCTCTGCTGCACTTTTCAGGAGTCTCCATAGAAACTAGATTTCCAACGGAAAAGCAGATCGTATTCACAAAAGCTGCCCCTCGATAACAGTGTGGATGTCAAGATGTCTCCATCAATCTTATGAGTAGAGAGCAGAGATTAACAAGATGAAGAACAAATACATCTTTATTCCATCTAGAACTTGTTTCTATTTCCAATCAGAAGTTGACCAATCGGAGACCAAACTAAAAGTAAGTAAAAAATGATATTTGAAGAGCATTCTGCACATGGTGAAAACAATTTTAAGTGGCATAACTTAACTGTGCACACACAATTTGGCAACTAGACTGAAATTTAACACAGGTATGTTACAGATGTTTTTAACAATGTGCAAACTCAAATCTGCTGACCACCCACAATAAACAAGAATCTGTAGGCTACATCAAATTGCATGGTATAAAGCGTATTACCATGTGTAAAGTAGATGTGTAAAAACACACATTCAGAACGGGATTTGAATCTCCGGCCAAAAGAATAGCAGGACAGCAGGATGGGTCAGTACCATACGAATCCCCAGAACCGTATATTAGTGGGTTTTGTTTTGTTGCAACAAAAAAAAATCATAGAAAACCATAACGTCAATTCACCATTAAGACATTCTCACCTGACCGAGCTTACTGTGCAAATGACATTTATGGCAAGGCCATTTAACAAGCATAAAAAACAGAAGCCTATTTGACCGCAGCTTACAGGGATTGTAGATGGACCTCCTTTTCATTCAGTGTCTTTCAACACGTCCCACCGGTCCTGACCGGTCACTACGCACTGGTATTCAAGCATGCTGAGAACTTTCATCATTTGCCATAATTACAATAAAGTCTTCAGTATTCAGAAAACAGTTCCGCCTGGGTTTCCAGATCCACGTGCCGCCCAATTCCTTTCAGTTGTCTAACGTAGTCTTATGTTGGTGCGTGTGTGGTAGGTTGCCATTTAGTCTGGGAGTTTGCGTCAAATCACTGTCCCGATCGTGGCCAATGATCAGCAACTTCATTGAGAGATCATTGTCTGAGGTTTGGTATTGATCACCGTGATGTATGAGGCTTAGTGTGTGAATATAACCCCCCCAATCACTGTTACTCAGTTGCAGGTGAAAGATATTTTACCATTTCATTTCGCTGTTAAACTACAAATGGGCAGAACTGCTGCAGTACACACACTATTTAGCAGGAAACCAATGCAATTAGTAATGTTGGAAAAACTATAGAATGTAATGCCTGAATTGTTGCAAGAAGCATATAGAAATAATAGAATAACTCAGTCATTTGCTTCTCAATTATGCACCAGCATTGTTAAGTTTGCATGTTCAGATTAAAAGCACCAAAAACACAGCGTAACCAGCACATAGCACAGTACAATGTTGTGATTCTAAACCGTGGTTAAATGATATGCATTGCAATATACTATTTCAAACCCTAACCCAAACAGAAGCAAGAGCAAATCTCTGTTTGTGTTATCCTGTGTCATTGCCATCATGGTAGACCTAGTCGATATACAAACATTGGACAATAATACTAATCATTGGTTAAATCCTTTTCACATTCACAATTTCCATAGATATTTGAACCTACATGTTAATATCCTCCCTAGACTATTGCAGTAGAATGTGTCCCCCTTAGATTTAGACAGAAAGGTAAATGATAAGAGTCCTATAAAGACTGGTTTGGGGTCACTTGACAATACATTTGGCCAATGAGAGGACAGCTTATAATAATGTATAGAATAGACACCAAAGTCCCCTCTAGCCACTGGCCAGATACGCATCATCGCAAAATACACGCTTACCCTGTTGGTTTTCTTTTAAACACAGTGTAACCACTACGAAATGGAGGCTGACAACGAAAATAGATTACAATGTAAAGACAATGATCCGGTCTTTGCTTAATAAGTGCACCACATTGCTACTTTCCTTATATTGTTTTACATGAATGTATGACAATGCACTTCTCAATGTAAAATTAGCCCAAATGTAATCATCAATGTAAATGTTAAGTGGGAGAACAGAGGCACTGTAGTTTGAGGCTGAAGACAGAAGGGCCACTGGTCATTGACACTGTAACGCACCATGTATTAGCGGAGGCACGGCCAACAGTCTTGAAATGCAAAAGCATCATTTCTGGTGTTTTCCTCAGTGGCCGGCTGGATGGGCTCCAGTCCTGTGATAGAAAGCCGGAAGGGCTGGCAGCAATCCTCTCCCACTCTCTCCCTTTATCTTGTGGCAGCAGTGAAAGATTTAAAAGATCGAGCGAACTCTAGAGGTAAGCCCTCATTTGAATCGGAAAAGCATTTTTCGCAGCGATCACAGAAAGGGAGCTTGTGATGGTAATTACGCGAAGATGACGGCACACTTTCTGATTAGTGCCGCAGCAAGTAAGGACCCAGTAACATGTTGGAGAACAATGCAAACCCACCTCGTGTATATCTTTCTGGGCTTTATCTGAGGAGGAATTGGCATAACCAATGGTGGCGTGTATAAAGTGTTTGTGTCTTTACCGTTCTGAATGCTAAGCGGCGTGTTCTCGGCACCTCTGCGATGTCTTTATCCTGTATTGATTCAACTAAGGCTTATTTGGGCTTCAGCTCTCCATCCCCTGTCAGTTTGCCTATCAGTCTGTCTGCATGGGCCAATCTTCCCGCAGGTGGCTAATTCAATGAACCCCTCAAAACCCCATGCCGGTGGCGGCAAATTGCTTTAACAAAGTAACATAAGTTATCTGCAATGATGTTCGCCCTCACTTATGCCCTAACTACCGGGGGTGTCAACACAGCTGAACATAGACCTTTAGGACTGTCTGGAGAATATGAGAGAGAGCCTTGAGGTTGTCAGAGTGCTGGGTTGGCTTGCCATGCCTGGTGGATGACAGCATTTAGTGAGGGTGCATTGAAATACGTTTTGAGTTAACCTTTTGCAGGTTGTAAGAATGTTTTCGAACAGCTACAGTATAGGTGATATTTAATGTTTTTGCTAAACATGTGGCAATACTCTTCATATATATATATATATATATATATATCTGCTTAAGCAAAGTACAACAAATGGTCATACCACCACGTCTTCCATAAATGCAGAAACCAGCATAATAAAGGACAGAAAAGACATGTAGGACTACTGTAGATGTGTAGATATGCGGGTTTTTGGCTGAATTTAAGTAATCCAACTCCAGGAATATCTTTGCATTCAAATTGAAGTAAGGAAAAGTATAATATATTGAACGGCCAAAAATAGTACCATAATGAAATGTAAAGGAGTGTTTCTGTCTGGATTTATTAGAAGTATGCTTTTGAATGCCATGAATATTTTCAATGTAAACTATTTTGTACTGCCTGCTATGTTAAAGTTATAAATAGTATGCATATGTGACATTTTTATATGACAAAACAAATTCAATTTTCATTAAAACCTTTGTCTACAAAACATTTTACTTCCCACTGACTGTGACTCTTTACTCTCAACCCAACGTCAGCCAAACTAAAGCTGGAAATTCTACATCAAAATTAAATGTTATTTAATAATTTAAAACAGTCTTGTTTTATTATTTACTTTCCTTTAACTGCTCCAAAAAATAAAGGAGACAATCCTTACAGTATAACACCAAGTTAATTAAACTTCAGAGATATCAATCTGTCCAATTAGAAAGCTTAAGTGATTGTGAATAAATGTCACCTGTTTGGTGCAAATGAAAAGGGGAACAGGTGCAATGGAAAGGCAAACAGCAAGACAACCCCAAAACAGGTGGTTTGCAGGCGGTTGACACTTTTGCAGGTGGTGGCCAATTGCTCTGTTCTTTTTCTGATTCTTCTCTAGGTTTGCGTACCTGCAGCCCATTCAGGTTACACAGGCAGTCCAGCTCCTCCACATCCATACGCACCATCGCAAGAAGGTTGGCTGTGTTTCCCAGTAGTCTCAAGAGCAGACGTGGAAGTGTCATGAGAGGCTATTGTGAACATTATGCTGCCTGCAACATCATCCAGCATGACCAGTTTGGCGGTGGGTTAGTGATGGTCTGGGGAAGCATATCCTTGGAGGGTCGCACAGACCTCCATGTGCTAACCAACGGTACCCTGACTGCTGTTAGGTACTGTGATGAAATTCTCAGATCTTACATTAGTGCAGTGGGCCCTGGGTGCCTCCTGGGGCAGGACATAGCCCGGCCTCATGTGGCCGGAGTGTGTAGGCAGTTCCTGGATGACGAAGTCATTGACAGGCCCTCGTGTTCCCAGTCCTGAATCCAAATGACAACCTATGGGACGTTATGTATCGGTGCATCCGACGTCGCCAAGTAGCGCCGCAGATTGTCCAGGAGCTCTCTGATGCCCTGATCCAGGTCTAGGAGGAGATTCCCCAGGACACCATCCATCGTCTCTTCAGGAACACGCCAAGACGTTGTCGGAAGTGCATACAGGCACATGGGGGCCATACACACTATCGAGTCACATGTTTAGGTGCTGTGATGAAATTCCCTCAAGTTGTAACAGCCTGTGATTTCAACGGTTTACTTTGGTTGGTAATTTGGGTCATCATTTTGTCACGTTGCCACACACAAACTCTGCCCTGGTTTGTTTAATATTCGATTCAAACCAGCACTCCATCTTTGTCCTGGTGTGGTGGGCCGTTGGTGTTTGGCACACATCTATAATGTACGCCGTATTTCAAATGGAGTTGTCAGAATACTATTAAATCAAACATGCCAGAGGGATATTTGTCAAACGTCATTGTTTACTATTTGATTGATACGAAGCCAGTAGAGGTGAAGGGGGAGAACGGTTTCCCGGCGATCCATTTATAAAACCTTCCCTTGCTGAGGCATGTGATTGGACTCTACATGTCATTAACACGGGGATCACTGCAAGACAATTTCAATGAATCATCTGACAGGACTCAATATTGAAGTTACTTCGCACAAACAACCATGCTCAGGTTGTCCCTACCATAATCCAATGAACCTGCTAGGACACCAGATTTCTTCTACGCCAATCCGGCTGACTGAATGACCGCAAATCATTTCCTGTCACGCGTAGCTCTCCGCAGAGAAGAATCCTGTCTGATTCTAAATGAATTCTGTTACAGAGCATCTCATTTAAAAACATTCCATTTGGCTCTTCAGAAGCAGAATGAGGCAGGAAGGGCAAGCATAGAGATGTACTCTCTCTCGTGTGTGTTATGCTATAGGCCACCCCACTTCTCCCTCACCCACTCCAATGTCTCTCATGGAATTAAATATTCATGGAAGACCTGAAATTGTACCCTCCCCCACAACCTCCATCCTTTCACCAGAATAAAAGTGTCTCAATAATAGATAATGAATGAGTGCATCTTCAGATGCAGGTGTTTTCTGCAGATGGGAGCTAGCAGCAAAGACATGGAGATTGTTTTTCCACGAATAGAAGAGAAATTGTTTAACAATTTAGAATTTTAGAGGACTGACATCTTAAATATAGACCACATGGATGAATAGGTCCGATTTAACATATGAACATATGTCCATAGCGTTTAACCCAAATATGTTTGAATGAATCCTTTTCTGTACATATAGATTCATTTTGAAGTAATTTTTTAACTCTGCTATTGTGCAATCTTGTTAACTGGTTAGGGATTTACATGTTACAAAAAGAAAAAAAGTGTTTATTAATTTCTTCACCTGCACACAGAAGAAATAACAGATTTTCGTAATACACATTTGCATTACTTAGTATGCAATAGATAATGCAGAACAAATATCTCAAACTGATTTCATTCAATAACAGTATACAGTAATATATAAAGAGAAAAAAAAACATTGCTTTTTTTGTGAGATGAAAAGATTGATCAAGGCAAAATTAAATATAAATACAATTGTGGCTGGAAACAAAGAACTTTCTTTTTAAACTCATCAGTCTCTTCTCGTTCTGAGAAATGAATGCTACTGTTAGCAAGAATTTGTGAAGAACATTAAGAGCCAGTTTGAGCTGTTTCATGAAGGGAGTAGTACCCAAACCTTTGTCAATTAATTTGGTCAATTAATTTGTGTACAATTGAATGTTATTAAGTTAGAATACCATTGCTTACGAATATATTAAATAATACTGTGAGATAAACAAAAATATTCTCCAATTTAAGTAGTTAAATCATACCAAAATTATTTTTTAATGGTCAACACAATTTTACAAGGAAAGTTTCCCACTTCATCCTCAAAATTGTTCTGAAAAAGGGTTACTGACGATACATTTTGCCATCTCAAGTTCAATCGTGCAAACCGCAGCATCACTACACAGAATACAGTTGAATATGTTCAAATATAACTATGTGTTTATGCATGTTTTCTTTTAAAATTGGTTGTTAAAATATTTTCACCACTTAAAACTAAAATGTTTTACATGTATTTAAAGTTTGTGCTCTGTGTTACCGTAGTTGGATAAAATAACATCTATAATTACTTTAGGTAATGTAAAATAGTTTTGGTCTGTTAGAGGTTTTTTTCGTTTTGTAAGTTTTGGTCAAGAGTAAAGAGTATGAGGATACATAATAATGAAACAAAATATAGGAACCAGAAAACATTATGTATAAAGTATAAATGTGACATATGCTTTTTCAAAGTACAGGTTTTATGAAATTAATACAATTGCACATGCTTGTTGAAAATACATTAAGCAAGTTGGCATTTTCCTCCTGGACCACTTCTTCAGAAAATGTCGTTGTTTTAACACTGCAGCAAAACAATTCCTTCTTTCCTGAGATTAAATTCCTGTTAAAGTGCGATGTGGCATCATCATTAAATCCACTGAACCCAAACACAGAGACAGATAAAGTGACAGCAACAAACAGGAAAGTAACAGTAACAGTTTGTCTTTACAAAGACATACACACACTAATGAAAGACATACACCCACTAAAAAAGACATACTCCCATTAATGAAAGACATACTCCCACTAAAAAAGACATACACCCACTAATGAAAAACATACTCCCACTAATGAAAAACATACTCCCACTAATGAAAAACATACTCCCATTAATGAAAAACATACGCCCACTAATGAAAAACATACGCCCACTAATGAAAGACATACTCCCACAAAGAAGACATACACCCACTAATAAAAAACATACACCTTGTATGTTCCTGAGATACAATTCTGAATAAAATAACAACTACATTGCCATCTCCTTTCTCATTCTTCATTTTTGTGATAAACAATATGTGATAACATGTTCTGTAAGTAATAAAGTTGACTTCATCCAAAGACTGTACAAGCATCTTCTTTGAAATCAATATTAACCTGGTAGACATTGATTTGTTACAAATGCAAAACTCTAAAACTGACAAATACCTCAACAATATTGAACATTTGACGCCAATCCTTTCTTCTGACAATTTCATTCATAACTCTTATCTCATGAAAATAAAATAACAAAACCATTATAATAAGATTATAATTAAAAGGGTAAGAAAATGTAAACAAACAGACAAAAGACACAAACCTTTTGAGGACAGTAACATTGTGATGAAAATGGATTGTTCTAGCTAATGTAAGGGCCCTTAGGTTGAATACAGGAGGGTTGATACTTCTGTCTTTTCATTGTTAGAGGTAAAAAATGCCAAGGACTCTGAACCAGAACATCTTTCTACCATCAGACTGAGGCTTTCTTAGGGTCAGGTTTTGACAAAACATTCCAAAACTGACATGCTGTTGCTTTTTCAGTGATGGCGGATACCGAAGTATATGAATGGCACAAATCAATTGAAAATGCAAATTTGAGTATGTCTTTTTGGTGACAAACCTCAAATTCAAATAAATGTATAGCGTTATCTTTTTGTGATGAGATATGTATAATTTTGTCCAGTTCAACAAATAAATGTTCAAAGCTAAAATAATGCTTATATGAAATGACTTTTTTTATTGCAATTACTTGTTGTGGTAGCATAAATACAGTTAAAACAGAAATAAAATCTCAATTCATATTAGTGTGTTGCATGTCAGTCCAATACGATGGGTGGGAATTTGATAACATGAAGCACGATTCAAAGCTTGTACACTGGCAAAAACCGAGGTATTTGCTAAAGGGGACCATATAGTTCAATGGATGCTATGCATTATCAAGATTCTAGTAGATAATATAATAGCTAGTATATGTAGGAAACTAGATAGTTAGCTATTAGCTGGTTTGAGGGGCACTACTAAGTAACACGTTGCAGTATTCAACAATTGTAACCTGTAGGGGTACAGTATGAGAATCTTACTTATATTTAACTATAATGATGAGAGGGCAGACTTATTTCTGTTGCTGAACAGCTTCAATTGTTCAGTCATAATTAGTTAGATACTTCTTACATTACCACTATCCCATTGAGCAGAATATTAAAAATAAAATGCATGCATTATTCAACTTGTACTGGAAACAATTACCCAACAAGCATTTACTTTGTGTAATAACCAATTTTTCTAACCTGTTCTTTTTAAGAAATTAGGTAAAATTGTTAAAAGAAAAAACAGTCTTAATCAAGGCATACATAGTTTCCACAAAACAGGTCACCATTTTTGCCACCACTAGGAATTCCTATAAACCAAATTTATTATATGCCTTTTCAGGTTCAGCCAATTGAAACTCTGAAGCGGTAATCTACAAGTTTCTGTGTCACTGGGGTATAAATGTGAGATGTCATACATGCTAAAACACAAAAAAGATTGCTGACCTTCAAAATCAGACAAAGAGCTGCAAGCTTTTAAATATCCCATGCACTAATAGGGCCCTAAATAAGTAAATTTGTCAGGTAAATCTGTGATAAACCGGCCTGGAATAAAACACACACACACACAATGAGAAGGGGGATTGTTTCTGAGGTAAAAACATATTTAAAGATTTCACTTGGCTTCCAGTCAGTTATAGAATAGATTTTAAGGTGATGCTTTTAGTCTACAAATCACTGAATGGTTTAGGGCCTAAAGAAGATCTATGAATTCAGGCCAGCTAGGAGCCCAGAGTCCAAACTAAACGTGGCAAAGCGGCATTTAGTAGCTATGCGGCACACAACTGGAACAAGCAACCTTCTTAATTTTCCTTTAACATTTTATCTCTATTTCTTTTTTTCTTTTCTTTTTTAATCTGTACATGTTAAATTGATCCATGTCTGTCAAGTAAAATTGTGAATTGTGGAGTCGTTTGTAAAACGTGTACTCGTACAAGGTGTGAATGTAAGTAAGATCGCAATGCAATGAGTGTATGAGTGTATTATTGAGAATACACTGGGATGTAAGTGGGCGCGCTGCATCGTGTGAATGATCTACGGATAAAATATCAGGCTGTTTGTATAACGAGACCTGACATATATATAGACCGTTGTATTCTCAAGCACTTCCACCACAGATACTGTAGTTAGCAGAATATAAGAGCAAATCCAATTCAGTGTTTAAGAGTACATTTAAATAATTTTGAAATGTAATCTTTCTTAGCACTGATCCATCACACACTAAGGTAATGTGAATCAAATTTGTGGAGGGTGGTTGATTTATTCTTTCTGTTCATAATAATGTGAGGTGTTTTGACAACACTATAAAAAGTTTCTAATAGAGCGTCTTAATTTTCAAGTAAAATCCATGTGGCAAAGGTTATCTTGAATAGAATAAGAGCAATTTCTGAAGCTGCGTAATTCAAGGATACTTTAGGTACATGTAACAGCATGTTGATTATTGTTAACTGATAAACAATATGTTTGTTTTCTTCCTGACCACAAGGTGGACTGGATCCCGCCCAGCGGGTCTTATGATTGACACCCCTGTTCGAACCCATACACCCCCCCCTTCTCCCAAAAAGTCCCTGTTTTAACTCTTTGACTTCTAAACAAATGGGTCACCATGACTGAAATAATTTATTGCTAAACGCTAACTGTTGTACCACAGAGACATGGCCAATACTCAAACTCTGACATTCTTCTGCTATGTGTCTCGGTCATTTGATACAACTACTACATATGCAGTTTGGTACTACGTCATGGAGTGTGCCGTTTTAACATGAGCAGAAAGTGTGTTCGTATGTGATGTCAATGATTGTATTCTGAATGTGTTCAGTGACTGCACTCATTGTGCTGTTGATGGTTAATAAAAAGTGCTCTATAGTGAGAGCTGCCTGAAGCAAGGGATAACGCCACTCGTCCACAAATCTTCAGCTGTCTTTATGTCATCGCTCCATCTGAACAGCACTTCAGGTGAAACATGTAAAAGTATACAGTGGGGCAAAAAATATTTAGTCAGGCTAAACTTATTTTCCACCATAATTTGCAAATAAATGTATAAAGCATCCTACAATGTGATTTTGTGGATTTTTTTCTCTCATTTTGTCTGTCATAGTTGCAGTGTACCTGTGGTGAAAATTACAAGCCTCTCTCATCTTTTTGAGTGGGATAACTTGCACAATTGGGGGCTGACTAAATACTTTTTTGCCCCACTGTAAGTATCTCTAAACACTGCAGGTCACAGGTGGGGAGTACAATGTTAACAATAACCTGAACAAAGTGTAAAAACACATATCGACGCTAGTAAGGAATAAGGAACACCAAACACAATAAGGAATGTGAAGTAGGACAGCATTGAGCTGTTTGGAGCAGGAACATACAGCATTGCTAGGCTACGTGGGTCTGGGTGGTGAGTGCTGGTTGAAGTGCTAGTAGGTTAAAGCTGGTAGGTAATAAATAGATTAGGGCAAAGGCCAAGTGTGATGTATTGGCATCACTGTCTTTCTTTGTCACATTTCACTTTGAGGCTTGTTTACGGACGGTCTGTCCTTAAGCGAGCCAGAAATAGTGTAAAACCTACGGGAGATACAAGAACAGAAACATTTACACTGGGTAGTTTCGACTCGATCTTGCAGCTTGCCTTGGAGAAATGTCAAATTATACAGTTGTCTAGAGATCTAGAAAAAATGTAGATACATTTTAACACCAACAAGGAACATGACAATCTAGATCAATATAGTTTTAACTTTTCAAACTGTTCAGAGATAAAAGAAGCATTACCTTGGCTTTTTAAAAAGTCTCAAATTCTTCAGGGATTTGCAACAGGAGGACTGAGCGCAGGTGTGCTTCAGGTCAAAGAGCTGGTAGATGATGGGGTTGTACATGGCAGAGGACTTGGCCAGCAGAGTGGGGACCACAGAGACGGAGATGGGCACTGAGTCGGGTTCTCCAAACGCAGACACTACCGAGACCACAGCGTACGGGATCCAGGCAACAAGGAAACCAGCACAGATCAACATCGCCATCTGGAGGAAGATCAGGTCGAAATATATCAAAGCCACACACACATTATATATGACCCAACTCAAATTCACCCTAAACCAAACCAATCAATGGAGCATTTGGCAGCAATCACAGCATTCAGTATTCTCATAAATGCCTCTTCCAGCTGTGTCGGATTGGACGAGAAGAATTGGTAAACTTAGATATTTAGGTCTCCCCACAGATGCTCATGTGTGTTCAAAGGCTTGGCCGCTCTAGGCCATTTACAAGTCCAGATTTAAAATGTACTAGTCCAAATTGACATTTACTAATCCAGATTTACATTTACCGTATTTTTTGCACTATAGGGCGCACTAGATTATAAGGCGCACTGTCAATGAATGGTCTATTTTCAATCTTTTTTCATATATAAAGCGCATTAAGTGAAAGAAAAACAGTCAGATGTATTACTCCGCGACGCTCCTGGCTACGGTAGCCGTAATGCTGCAAGCGGTGCGGCTTTGTAATTTACCAAAGTCGTACTAAAACATTTTGACTTAGCACCATGAGCGCCTTGTACCACACAAAAACGTTTAGAGGTCAGTAAGAAAAACCAGAATTAATCCATATATAAGGCGCTTTGGATTATAAGGCGCACTTTTGTTTTTTGAGAAAATTACAGGCTTTTAAGTGCGCCCTACAGTGCAAAAAATACGGTCCTAATCCAGAAGTCTCTTAAGGACAGTGTTGTCTTGGCTTGTTGTCCTTCAGGTTGTTGTAGTGCTGAACGATGACTAGTCACCTCATACTGAGGTCCTGTGCACTCAAGATTTCTTCAAGCAATTCTCAGTATTTTGCTCAGTTTATCCCTTCGCTCAAGCCTGACCCTGTCCTAGTCCCTGGCGCTGAGAAGCATCCCCATGGCATTATGCTTCCGCCACCATGCTGTCCTGTAGGCATGATATTAATCACGTTATGTGCAGTATATCTTTCCCTTGGATGCAATGGGTGGCCCTCAGGCCCTCAGGTCAGAAGTGGTTTCAATGAAGCTGCTATACCAGAAAACTTGAAGAATAGTGTGCTAAAACGACCACTGCAGCTCTGTTAGAGTTTCATTGTGTTATATGTCATCTCCCTGACGTTACTTAGTTTGGCCAAACAGGCAGCTCTGGGAAGAGGGCTGGTGTTTCCAAACTCCAAAAACAAAAGAACACTGTAACACAACCCAATATGGAGAAAGTGAAGGGGTTTTATGAAGACCCTTTCATGAAGAAACCGTAGTAAAACACAAACACACCTTGGTCAGCTTTATCTCAAGGGTGTGGTTGTTCTTGTTCCTGGAGTCGAAGTGGGAGATTTCCTTGGCTGAGGACTTGACCTTGAAGATGATCATGATGTAGGAGAAGACTATGATGCTGGTGGGGAGGACGAGGCAGAACAGGAGGATGACCATGACAAAACTCTGGCCCGCCACAGAGGCCTGGGCCAGCCACCAGTCCAGGGTGCAGGAGGTGCCAAAGGGCTCCGGAGCGTAGCTGCCCCAGCCCAACAGGGGCATGGTAGCCCAGAAGCCTGCGTACAGCCACACAAACACCAGACACAGAAAGGCATGGTGCCTCATCAGCCATGTCCCTGTGGGCAGAGTTACGGGCAGAAGGATTGATAAAGCGTTGGTTCATTACGGCAAAAATAAACCTGTTTCGGATATCACCTAGCACAATGAATTTAGCGGATGAATAGAAACGTGCTCATCGTTCATCAAGGCCGTCCTAAATGTAGACTAAAGGGAGCGTAGCTCACCGTACCGTATCGGAGATGACAGATCTTGAGGTATCGGTCCAGGCTGACTACAGTCATGGTGACGAGGCTGCCAACTCCGAAGAAAAATCCTGCCCAGCCATAGAACCGGCAGCCCTCCCAACCAAACAGCCAACGGTGGGAGAAACTGGACATCACAAAGAATGGCTTCCCGGTGACTTAAAAAAAAAAAAACACTCACTCAGAGATGTTATATGCTGTAAGACCATGTGTTGGGCACCAATGAAAAGTACAGCGCACAGCAAGAAAACACCAGTATACTCTATAACATTCATCCACATCATATAACACTAGGACCTTTTGTTCAAAATCCTCAATGACCCGAGATGCAGTAAAGTATCCACCCTGCGGCCAGAGCATGTGATGTGAGAAGACGTGATCATTAATGTTTCCCATTATCACTGTGTGAGGAGAATGTGGCATACTGGCTGACACAATCTGAGGCGGTTGGGGATTAGTAAACAAAATTACAACCCAGTTTCCATGTACATGTTGACGTGACCCAGAAACACACACACACACACTATGCTCTCAATCAATTATTACAGCTAACAAGCGGGAATAACAAGCTTTCTCTTAGTTTATAACTTCAACAGCAACCTCTGGGAACAGGCACACTGTTGCTAAAACCAGACTGATTTCATGTCTTTATAAAAGACATACAGACATGAAAATACCTGTTTCACAATTTAAGGTGTACACATTATTTTATAATTTTGTAAAATTGCCCCAACTCAGGAAAAAGACTAATCTGAATCTAATGGCCTATCCCTAAAATCGATTTACAGCAAACATTAACTTTTGCCACGACTCTACCACATAAATACCCTTCCCCCAATATGTATATATATACATACAGTACAGTGCAAAAGTATGAGGCACCTGACAGTCCATATATGAAATATGGCACTTAAAGTATGAGGCACCATGAAATATATATTATTTCATATTAAATACTAACTACCCAAATAAATGGTTGACTTTCAGGCGCCTATGAATTCTACACAAGACTGTATGAATATAAAAGCAATATATAAATAAAGCTGCTTGCAATATCATTACTTATACTGAATATCATATGCCTATTCATCGCAGCCCAGGGCGACTAACGTTCAAGCCACTATCCAGTCGGCAATTGTATCTTTAAATTGTCACTGTATGTTTAATAAGGCAATGACAAAGACCTGTCCATCATCATGCGCAACAAGCCCGGACCGTGCTGAGCCACTTTGGGCCACCCTCTGTCAGTATCCACCAAAAAGGAATTAAACTCCAGATGAACTCTGGCTATACTTTATGTTGGTGACTTAACTAGATAACTATTATTTGTACATTTTAATTTTTCTGCACATTGTATGGTCAATGAAATTATCAATTTGTATTTGGTCTTGCTGCATTGTTCCTTGTATTATTCATTAGCATGTTGCGTGCGCTGTTGGAAATCTTCGGCGGCGCATTCAAAAAGCACACTTGGATTCTTTCCCTCCACGGGTACCAGAGAAAGCTAACGGCCTACTACGGGAGAACACAGAGTGTATATTACATTGGAAATGTACTGCAGTGAGTGGACTGGAAACCACGCAATTTGCACAGCAGGGTACTGCATTCATCAATACTGACAGACAGCTAGTTTCAGGCACTTTGTTTAATGGGATACTAGCTAGCATTGTTGGTAAATGAAAGGAAATGAAGATATAACCAATGTTACATTAGATAATTCATGTTGTGTTTGCATGCTCTGTCGTGATGAATGACCATCAAGTACCTCAATGTGTATTATTTTATAGACCTCCACGAGAAAGCTAAAGAAGTTCCTGCAAACATAGTTCTTACTTGCTATTGCGTGTGATTCGATTTTGAATCGCTGTAGAAGTTACAGGTTAAAAGTGCACTCGCTACAAACTCTTTACTGAACACCGTTTACAAACAGAGCTTCCCTTTCTATGCTTTCATCAATAGTCTGAACGGGTTTCACCTTCGCAGACCCAGCCGATACACCGCTAAACACAGTTCTTTATGGGTAGAATCAAACATACAGAATAAGACGCACCTTATTAGATATTGGTGAGGGCATTCAACTGTTTTAGCTTTTTCTAGGTGGGTGTTTTTTCAACCCAATTTCTGTTGGTTTTGTTTGTCAATGACTCCTTTTTCAGCTAACTTTTGAGCAACATTTTGGTGAGTAAACCTTTTGGTTTTTATATATGCTTTCAGAGACCCTACCTTTCACAGAAAATGTGTTATTTAACCTTAGCGTCTACACATTTTATTTTTAAACAGGAACGCTACGTTGGTTACTGGTCCCATAAATGGGTGTCAAAGTTATGCTGTTCTTTAATGTCCACATGGCGGGAATAGGGGACGAATAGAAACATTATGTTTATAAAGGATACATTGTAGTTTGGGACACTTTGGTAAATTGCTCTGTGACACAAACACAATAACAAGCAATTCATTGAAAATAATCAAATTATTCTAAATGAGAACAGAGCAATTACACGTCACAAGACAAAAAGATTCAGGTAGACTCAATTAATGGAATAAAAAATGTTATTTGTATGATGAGTTTTAAACAACACAATATTTCTCCTCCTTGCAAACAAACTATTATTTTTCATCACTATATAGTAGCAAATACACCGATGGATTGTACATGGCCAGTCGTTACATCCAACCACAGTATCATCTTCCAACACCCTTGTATAGAGTAAAAGCTGTTTGAAAGTTATCAACTGATTGCATTTGTCTTGTGACAAGAATACATGCGATTGTACGCACTCAATTCACTGTATGGAGTTCTGCCCAGTGAGCACTGATGAACAGTATGAAAAGCAATTGAAGTATTTACCTGATATTCCAAAGTCAAAGAGGGCTAAGTTGACTGTCATGATCTCCGGTGGCCTTAGCTTCGTTTTCCGTTTGATACTTGTGTATATAACATAGCCATTCCCTGTGGCGGCCATGACACCTGCGGAGATAACAGAGGAAGATGGGATTTACTCTCATTTTGACTACATTTGTTTGCACTGTGCTGTTTTTGAAATCCCAAGACCTTTTCATGATACCGATCCACACTGAAGGATAATTGTAATTACATGATAACGATGCACACTGTAGGATAATTATAATTACATGATAACGATGCACACTGTAGGATATTTATAATTACATGATAACGATTCACACTGAAGGATAATTATAATTACATGATAACGAGGCACACTGTGGGATAGTTATAATTACATGATAACGATGCACTTTGTAGGATAATTATAATTACATAACGATCCACACTGAAGAATAATTATAATTACATGATAACGATGCACACTGTAGGATAATTATAATGACATAACAACAATGCACACTGTAGGATCATGAAGAATAAATGATAACAAAGGGGGACAAAGGGGTTGTGGGTAATTGCAAAAATGCAAAACAGACTATCCAAAGCAATCATTAGACTTGGCATACATATTCATAATGAAACAGTTTTTGGCATCTGCCCTCAGTCTGAAAATGCCCATCTACTATTAGAACTAATTGAAATACAGTGACTGTGACATTACCACGACGATATGAGTGTGTGTGTGTGTGTGTGTGTGTGACAAGAGTGAATTCAATCCAATGGCTCATGAGAACTAGTTGACTCGCTCATCACATTTGAGGGGGCCAAATACAAGGCTTTTCTTTCCCATTTGGAGTGTGCTGCATTGGCATTGTGGCCCCATGCGGTTCCACCACCATCCTGGGTCTCATCTCCAACAACAGAGAGGAGGCAGGAGACATGGCTACATGGCTACATGGCTACATGGCACCAGGACTGCAGGATGATCGTGGTCTTCAGGAAGCGTCAGAGGGGGGGGGGGGGCTTACCCCCTTACACGTCGAGGGAGTGGAGAGAGTCTCTGATCGATGATCATATTGGTTACATGATCCGATTTTGTCTGGTCACGTTCTACGTACATTCTATGTATTATACCGGTAATATTTCATCTTTCTATAGATAGTCCATATGCCCCATTTCTACACTCTTTGGAATGGCTGCTAGTGTTTGTTGAAATGTATATTGTTGCTATGCATCTTAATGCCGACTGCATAGAGGTCGAGTGCCATGTCACAACAATTTCATTGTTCAGAATGACATATGTTAGTCGGTGCATTTGACGAATAAAGGAACTTGGCTAAAAGACAATGTAGCAGTAATAACTGTTATTCTATGAAACATTTATTGTCAACCGGTCACTAGGGGAATATCAGTCTAAGTCCATTGAAAACTCCCACTAAGAGATGTCGCACTTCATGTAGTAGTAGACGACATTGATCTTTCGCTCTGTTCTATCATGTGTGATATGAGTGTATAAGACTTATTCTCTGGTAAAATGTCCTATTCACTGTGAACTGGATCAGCTGAATGACCCTGATTCATACACAAGGCAATTTATTCAATGAGAAATTCAATAAGGGAATGAAAGAGATAATAGATTTGTCCCAAGTCGATCATATGATACAGTGGGGCAAAAAAGTATTTAGTCAGCCACCAATTGTGCAAGTTCTCCCACTGAAAAAGATGAGAGAGGCCTGTAATTTACATCACAGGTACACTTCAACTATGACGGACAAAATTGGAAAACAAAGTCCAGAAAATCACATTGTAGGATTTTTTATGAATTTATTTGCAAATTATGATGGAAAATAAGTATTTGGTCACCTACAAACAAGCAAGATTTCTGGCTCTCACAGACCTGTAACTTCTCCTTTAAGAGGCTCCTCTGTCCTCCACTCGTTATCTGCTTGTTGTTTCATGATTCACGTCACCTAACAACAGATTAGTTGAGCTTTTAATTCCTCTCCTAGACTTTGTGGCTTATTAAGTTGGACTAGTGGAATGGATGTGCAGAATATTCTGAAATTAAAATCCATTAGTAATTGGTTTGGTAGGTATGTGTTTATATACTATCCAGATAAGAAAAGCTTATCCAGTGGTCTAGGCTGCAGTGTGTTGAGCAGACGATGAGAGTGAATTCATGGCTGTATGCTGGAAAACCCTCAAATCGCATTGACACATACCAACAATAAGGATGTATAGGGCAGCCACGATGTCAGCCTCCTTGGACAGCTTTGAGGCAAAAGGATCGCCCCCCAAAAGGTAATGGGGGACATAACCTGGATGTGCAGAGGTGTCATTCGCCGTCAGAGCCATGTCAAAGGGGTGTCAGCCGTGTCCTGGGGAGATCAAACAAAAATAGATTGTTCAGTCTATGACAATACGAAATAGATTTGTCACCTATTAATTGTTGTTGTCACCCTGTATTCTTACAGAGAGATAGTGTTCTTCCTGTTGCCCATTTTGAAGCCAAATCCAGCCACTTGAACAGTTTCACGGATTAGGTGTGAATTGGCATCCAGTTGGGAAAATCATCCTAATCAACCACATTCATAGATCATTGGCGTTGATCAAAGGATAATAAGGACGCAGGCATCTGTTCCAGAAAAGGCAGAAACACATCTGATCACTAGCTCACATTCTTGAACTGAATTGATTCAGTCTACACGACCAGGATGACCAGTCTTGTATTGTACCTGTCATGGAGTGACATGAGAGGGAATTCAATCAAACTCTCCGCTATGAAGCACAAGATACAAATGTGTCACCATGAGACTCTGTCTGATGTCCTGTTGGATGTCATTGGCTATTACTCCCTACACACACTGCAATTTCTCACCTCTTATCAGCACAACAAAGCCAAGGGATAATTGGAAATCACAAGACATGAGCAGAAGCTGGTTACTTCAACAAAGAGTATCCAAAAGAATACATAAATCTTTTCTGTGGCCACATATACATATGCTTTAGTGGTTTATGTACAATGTATTCAGGTCAAAGGCATTCTCCTGATATAAAGAAAACCTCAAAGAGCTTTTACATTGCGTCACTTGTAACTTATACACTACATTAAACATGGAATGTAGTGGAAACCTGTATATTAGGTTGTTTGTGTTTTACAATGGGTTCACTAGAATGATGGCACCTAGCATTCAAAATCGAGGGAACATATTCTATGTTTTTGTATTTGACTGAAAAGGGTCAGCTTTAAATGAAAGTATACCACCTCTGAGGAAGGGTTATCCAACAGGAGAGATGACAGTGGCAGGCTAATGCCCACAGACACATCATGACACCTCCACAATGACCTTTCCCATTCCATGTACTGTATCAGAAGGCTGCTGTTGGTAAAGACAAGCTCACACAACTGTGAAGACAAGGGTGAATAATTCAGCTGGAGTGAAAACAACCAGGACAGAAGTTCTCCAGGATCAGGATTAGAGACCCCTGCTCTAGACATTGTGGAGAGAGACTAGGGGAAGAAGCTTATCTTAGAAGTAGACTGCCCATTTCACTGTGGCTGGCTAGGCTGTGTCAGCGGTCACGGGTAACCGGGCATTATGAGGCAGTGTTTTCCGTATATTTAGGTGTTTACAGAGTAGTGACATTTTAACCGTTTAAATTAGAGGATGACGTAAGGACTCAAAAAGTCCCAGCAGTGTAAACATTGGTGTGGTGTGTGTGTGTGTGTGTGTATGACCCGGTGTATGGTTTCTGATGTTCCCCACGTTTACCGGCAGTGACAGGGTCAGGCAGATCCGGCTTTAGGTGTTCAGATTCTAGGCTGTTGCTATTGGTGTGTGTCAACATGAGGACCAAAGAGGTGTCAATAAAAGTCAAGGAGCCTGAAAAAGCTGGGAAGCAATTAAAAACCATAGGGCCTTTGGGCTACCAGAAACCTCAGTTTTCAACATCTTTGAATTCAAAGATGCAAAAGCCCTTGTTTACTCAGCAACCATAAATTACCTGGTTGGACAGGAGGGACCTCTGTGATGAATGACACCCACCAAAAATGGTCAGAACTATTAGGAACATTCTCCAGGATATACACGTGGTTTTATAAACCACTACTATCCACAGAAAAGTTACATTTTAGGCACAAGAGACAAAAATTCAATATCTATTTGAGTGATTTCAACTGGCTCACTTGTCATAATTTGACAGTGCTTCATCGCCCAGCAAAACAATAATCTACAAACAACATGTTGTTTTAAGTTTTAACATCAGAGAAGATACCCGGTGTCCTGGTGATATGCAGCAACATACTAAAGGAACATCGTAGTCATTATCTAAATTTGTCTGAAAAGCCAAAACAAGAAAAACATACTTATTGTCCAAATGTGCCCATTGCATATGTAGAAATATATAAGTAAAGTTTCCCAAATCTATTCAGAAGCATCTGCAAAAGAAATGGGACCTGATGATTGGGTTAATTCATACCATTGATAATAGGACAAAAAGCTAGTTGTTCATTGATTTTAAAGTACTTTATATCGAGAGTATGGCCAACTTTGAATATTTATGTAAGGCTGTAACTAAACGTCTAGAATCAGAACCATACTCAAAATGTTCAATGTGTTATCAAATGAAATGAATAGGCTACACGATCCCATCCGCAGACTAAGGACGAAAACGACGCAAAACATTGGTGGCGTTACAAGGAATTGAGCGACGCGCTAATGTGCGACGTTTTTTTCTATATATTCAATATAACCTTGTGTTTTATAGCAAATTACATATTTTCACTCAATTTAAGCATTTATATTTCTCATTGTACCTGATCTTCTTAATTAACCCATACGACATAGGCAAACGTATTGATGTATTACATACTTATCCATCTACAGTAACAATTTCACAGAATTCTTTTAAATCAAAATCTGCCACAACAATATAAATAATATCGATTTAAATAAAGTAGTGTAGTCTACTTGCCTCTTCAATCATAGACCAGGTAGTATTGTTTACTTTTCAAGCAAAATAGCAGACGACACTCCGAACCAACTTCCACAAAATTCCAAGGAAAGAAATGATAACTGTCCAAAATACTTTATGATGATAACACCAGTCGTTGGAGAAATTATTCTCCTTTCAAAACCTCTTAATCGTCCAGGCAGAAATACTCCGTAGAGCGCTTCGCTGATTCACCTAAACCACAGCAAACACAAAAAAAAATGTCCACAGCGTAATAATTGCTTCCATTAATTTTCAAGTGTCACATGCTGACTTCAAGACGGATATAAAAACATCCTGTCTGGATTGGACAAACAGGAAACCTGTCTTGGATGTCATTGAATCTATAAAAGGGATCAAATAAGCAGGCTTTTATCCAAAGTGGATTAAGTATGAAGTAGTCTAAGAGTTTGAATTGTTTTTCTTCACTCAGTGATTGTAGTGGGGGTCCGCGTTCTTTTCCGCTAATACTTTGCCAAGGTTCAAATGAAAATCTGTAAACATGATTGTGAAATGGAATGACTTTCGGTTATCCTTTTTGCATTTAATTCAAACACTGGTGCCAAATTTGGAGTGTCTTTCATTGGCCAAATGAAATACCTGCAGCCACTTTATTAAAGTTCTATTGATCTGTACATGCATTAACCTATTCATATATTTTAATGGAACTAACAATGCAAAAAACATTTTTTTGCAAATAAACATCACATTGGACATATGGTTTGTAATCTACAGTCCAACACGTGTATGTATATTGTATGTATCCTGACAAATTACAAGAGAAGATTCTGTGCAATCATATATTCATTCAAAAATCCACAGAAATGGATAGCACATAAACAAAGCACCCACATCTGCTGCCAGATTCTCTATGTCAGAAGAAACCCTGTTAAACAGACCCAGGCTGAAAACAAAGGTTACTTTAAAAATAAAATAGAAATCCATTAGCTGAAGGCCAACATCATAATGCATGAGAGTTAAATTAAATTAATTGAAAAACTGAAACCGAGAAAATAAACATTAAATTGTCTTAAATTATCCCAATAAAACTAAAGTGGATGAGAGTAACTGTCTGGGATGAAACCCACATACAGTTTGACTCTGCATTATGCAGCATCTGCTCAGATCGGTTTTGCCATGTTAAGTACAGTGGGGAGAACAAGTATTTGATACACTGCCGATTTTGCAGGTTTTCCTACTTACAAAGCATGTAGAGGTCTGTAATTTTAATCAAAGGTACACTTCAACTGTGAGAGACGTAATTTAAAACAAAAATCCAGAATCACATTGTATGATTTTTAAGTAATAAATATGCATGACAAGTATTTGATCACCTATCAACCAGTTAGAATTCCGGCTCTCACAAACATGTTAGTTTGTCTTTAAGAAGCCCTCCTGTTCTCCACTCATTACCTGTATTAACTGCACCTGTTTGAAGTCGTTACCTGTAGAAAGACACCTGTCCACAGGGGCGTCGCACCCGTGGGGGATGTGGGTGTTTTAACACCCACACTTTTCCCGATGATAGGGTTCCACACCCACACTTAGTTTTTATTGTTAATAAACAAACCACATCCACCCCCCGCACTTTTGAAAAGCTTGCTACGCCCCTGCTTGTAGACCCTACAAACCTCTCAAAAACGGTCGGACTGAAACAAATCAAGTGCACAGCAGTTGACAAGAAAAACACTATTATTCCACAGCTGTTTCTGAGAACCCGCAGAGATTCAGGTGACTAAACCCTGGCAGAACAGTACGTTAACATTCTATTGTCAAAGATAACAGCATGCGCCCTTTAGCCAGGACGGTGCTCAGAAAGAGTGTCTGCAGCCACCAGAAAACGTTATCTGATTCAAACAGCAACAACACATAACGCGTGGAAAGCCAGCGGCTAAGCCGCTACCTGAATAGGCGGCAAATGACTCATATCAGACCTGACATATCACTCGGTCTCCTCCTTCCAACTAACACGAACGGTACGAAAAACGACATCTTACAAGTTATCATTACGCATTGTCATTGTCACTGTAAATAAATGCCCACAATTATCATCAAGTCATAAAATGAATCACACTTTGCATAACCTGGCAATAACATACTCTGTGACAGAACACTGTTGTGAAACGGTACAGGAGGGAAAGCTTTTAACGGGCAGCGTACAGAATTAATCAAGCCAGTTCAATTAAATAGCCAATTAATCTATTGAGTGGGAATAAAAATGAAATATGTTTTCATTATCTGTATGAAATATTTGTTTATACTTTATGGTCAACAGGACCAAGATCAGTAAAAAAAGCTAATATAGCTACCCCCATATACACAAGTAGTTGTCCTCAGTGTCTTTTTGCTAATGCTATAAACTATAAAGCACTTTCAAAGGTAGCCTACAGTGCCTCTGGAAAGTATTCAGGAAAGTATGCAGACCCAAAGTGATGCTGCACTTACAAGCAGACCTGGATGAGGTTGGTTGACCCCTGTAACTGGTCTTGTGTCGAGCTGGAAAGGCTTGCAAACTATTTAATAACTTTGTAAGTTAGCATAAATCCCTTTAGAACGAGTAAGCAATGTTCTTTCAAATATCTAACCCACTGTTCAATGCACTAATCAGTTAATCCAGTAATTGGGACAACAATTCAATTGTTGGGTCCAAAACAGGAAAGACATACCATTTACGAATTTGATGATTTTTCAAAATGTAGATATTTTACCATTATAGTCATTAGTGGTCCAATTTAGCTTATGTACTTGACGGGGAGAACACATTTCATAACACCTTTTAGACAATTGTCTGCCCAAAGGAATACTTGAGAGAGCGCTGCCATTACGCTAGTAAATAGCTCTGGCCCAGGGTTTCTGAAAACGAGGTCTAAGTGCTCACGACTGCTATTGTCAGACTGACCAAGGCAGACGGGCAAGTCTGTCTCCCCTTAAGGTTAGAGGGATGGGAGGCAGCGACAAATGCTTTTAGAAAATACAAAAGGGTTGAGGGACAGATTGATGAAACCAAGGTGAACCAGCGCTTGAATACAACTATTCAGTACAAGGACGTGATGTTTCCATTTTGTGAAAGTGTCCAGAATATCGATGGCTGCCAATCGACCGACTGAATCCCTCACCATCAGCAGAACAACAGTGCTCCATGGGGCCAGAAAAAACACTTGACAAGGTTTGCAGTCATGAATACACATTTTCGAGTACCATAAAATGAACCACGATTGATGGCAGAAATACTGCGCACCTCAAAGACAGAACCCCTTAATGCAAAATGTGGACATCAGTCTGCCTGCGTTAGCTGATGAACAGTAGCATTTTTTGTGGAGGGAATCTATGGGACAATATGACAATTACATGAGAAATTATGAAATGCATGCCGCTCATAAGTGTAAATAAAGATATTTATTCATTTTTCAGAAAGAATCTCAGTTCATGCAATTTTACAGCACATGTAAACAAGAACACTTGAAAAGATGTTAAATGTGCAGATATTTCCTCTTCGCATATAATGGAATGTACAGTAATAAGCCAACCGACAGCTACATGGACTGTGTTCTCCTTATATCTAACGCTGTGTGTGATCTATTTTGCTCATTTTAGAATGTATCCATGCATAACATGGAGGGATGAAAAGGAATAAGTCATTACACACTTGTATTGCTTTAGGGATCCACGTGGAATCTGGCCCTTTATTTTAACCAGAGCATTCAAAAAGACCAAACACACACTCACCATGATTAGGAATGCTTCTGTTTAAGGGATGCAATCCTAAGCCTGAGGATAGTACACAACCCGGTATGCATTGCGTGAACAAGATCAACATAGTTTTTTGGGGATAAGACATTGTGAGCTAAATATACAGTTTATATGTATATACACACACATACATATATATGAGAAGCAAATATTAGCGTACTAAAATAGAATTTGCTGATAGAAGCAGAGAAAGAAGGCTATCCATAATGTTCAGGAGGATCTAAAGTTGAGGCAAACCTCCTTCTGACCACAACGGGTAATTAGCATGTTATGAATCATAAAACCTTTGCATAAACTAACGACAACCTCCAAAAGATGCTTTTCATCCAAGGCAGTTCCTCTCATGATTTGTCTGAGCGGTACACAAAGAATGCATATGGAAAACACCTGGTCCACGTCCATGCCATGCATGTGATGTGTGGACCATTTGTAAGGCTTTCAGCTCATGCTCTGGCAGGGTCTCAGAGACCTCCGATACCTTTACACACGTTGAACATTCAACGAACAGACACGGCAGACGTTTTAATAACAAACTGGGGTGCTGGCTGTGCATAGATACAGTTCAGAGCTTAAGCCTTCTGTATCAAACAGACCTCTCGCCCCGTTCCTTGGCATTCAGCCTCTCATTTACAGTGCTGAGAAATAGCAGAGATACTGTATACAGCGCTATATTTCCAGTTAGCCAGTCCTAAATGTTTGTACTTGGTATAAAGCTGCTTGACACGGACAACATTACACATTCAAGACAACATGAAAACAGACACACAAAAGTCACTGCTATGCAAGACCGCTGGTCTCATCTCGGAGGTCAGAAAGAAACTGCTCACTCGTTAAAGCACATGTCATGTTCTGTTATCGAGAGAGAACACCAGAGAGCGGCCTATTGTTCATTAAACAGGGCAGAGCGTTTGCTGTGCACAATATTGCAACACTCAATGAAAAAAAACTAAATTTGAACAGCGGTCTGTAATCAAATGTTGTTTTTTCTCATACACAACACGGGTGCTCTTTTCAAGTATGGCTATTCCCAGCAAACAAAATGTGTGTTGTTGGGACGTCCCTGTAACATTAGGAGTCAGTGTCATGGTTCCCTGGATGTGCTGAAGACGTCCGGTTTGCTGAGCTGCTGGCTGCACTTGATGGTAGTAAATACAGGACCTAAATTAAACAACGGCACCACGACTCTATAATCACTCTTTCTGAGAGAGCAGTTTCATATAGCTTGTCCTTTAAAAAGAAAAACAGAATGAAAAAGTGCTCGCTATAACGTGTCTAAGCACATTGTCAGTAGACTAAAAAATATATAATCATGCTCCAGGTCTAAACCTTTGATAAATGTAAGCTCCCAATATTAACACTTTAAGATATCTTTTTACAGGCACAATAGTGTTACCCTGGATAGGAATGTTAGAATAAAACAAAGAATGTTTCCCTTATGCCGTAACTTTGAATACAACACCGCTACGGCAACAGGGACATATTACAATATTATTTGTTATGAGCTAAAGAGGCTAATATGGATACATAACTGAAATCAAAATCTTTAAAATCAACCACCTGCAAGTTGTAAAAAAAAAAGAAAAAATGAAAAGAAAGAAAAAAAAAAAACCAACAGGAGTCCCCCAGGGCTATATACAGAATCAGTAGTATTAACAGCTTCCCTCAGACATTACAATAAACAATGAAGGGACTGCCGGTCCAGCACAGTAGTAAGTAAGGCCTCGATCGTTTGTGTTGGCAAAACAAAAAGAACCGTAACAAAAAACATATACATCTGTATTTAATTACACATTTCTATAAGTAGAAAACCTTAATATGTGCAAAAATGTAAATCTTACAAATGTGGAATAGTTTCATGAACTAAAAGGGTTCTAGAAATACCAATGACCCCCTCCTGTGGCAGCTCAGTGGGGTCAGAGACAGGCTGTGATTGTGGGGTTCCAGGATGACTGGATTAGACCTCACGTTGACTGAACAGTCTTTTTTAGTTTCTCTATCTCCATCTGGAAGGCAGAGAGAGATGCAGGAAGTCAAAAAGAGGTAGGCAAACCGACAGCGACGGAGAGGTATGCAAACAGACAGAGATGAAGAGAGGTATGCAAACAGACAGAAAGAGGTAAGCAGACAGACAGAGATGGGGAAAGGTATGGAGACAGACAGACAGACAGACAGAGGGGGGAGGGAAAGAGAGAGACATGGAGAAAGTGAGAGGCAGAGAGACCGAGAACAGAAAATAAAACAAACAACTCTAGGAACCAATTAGATGCAGATATGCCACGTGTAAAAACCAAACACTGTTTTAATGCACCTGTAGGGCCACTCTCTTCAACCTCTCATCGTCCAGCTCGCTTCTCAGCTCGGCCATCTCTCTCCTGCAAAACAAAACACTCTTACAAGGCTGATCAGTACTGGGACGCAGCATCTCAGAAATCCAGCACTCATCCATTACCCTCCTCACACGTTCTATCAATGCCTCACCTACATATTCTCCTAGAAACAAGCTCTGAAAGACCTACATACCAACAAATGTATCCATCTAGACCTACCACAACAAAAGTACAGCATCTAAACAAGGGAACGTTTGTTTGCACATCTAAACAAAGAGACATTTCATTAGGAGAGTGAAGAGTAGCACAAGCTGAAGAAAACCAGATCCATGTAAGGTGGTAGTTGGTTACATTTGCTGGGTTTTTAGGAGCTCCACAGACAGCAGCAGATCTTTCATTTGGGCTCGGAGCTCCTCCAGCTCAGACCTCGGCTCCTCTGGCTCGGCCGCAGGCTTGGGCACCGTGTTGGAGCCTTGGCTGCGGCTTGGGTCGGGGTCAGAGCTAGGGCTGGGACTTCTGCGGCCAGGGGCTGTCGCTGAGCTGGCTTTGAGCCCCTCTGACAGGGATGGGCTAGGCTTGGGGACAGGAGACTGGCTATGGGAGCTGACCAAGGAAGGCTTTGAAAGAAGACAAAATCCTAATAGTTAGAGGTGTTCCAAATATTTCTCAACTGGCTAGAATTCTTTTTGAATGTTTTGTGACCATACAGTGCAACGTTTGTACTTGATATAAAGCCATTTGACACAGACAACGTCATACATCCAAGACAACTTGAAAACAGACACACAAAAAATAAAAAATAAAAAAATCGCTGCTATGCAAGAGGTCTGATCTCATCTCAGAGGTTTGAAAGGAATTGTTTACTCTTAAAAGCACACCCCATTTTCTGTTATGGAGAAAAACAGCACTCAAATGTCATCATGTCCAGTCATACAATGGTCCTCAGCAGGAAGTAATGCCTGTTAGGAGCTATAGTAGAAATGCAAAACTGTGTTTGAGACGGTAACTACTAAAGCTGTAGAATATTTTGAATTCAACACAACAGGTCCCTTTTGTTTACCTTTGGAGTTATTTTAAGAGTGCTTTAACAAGGTGTTTTCTACAACCTCCCATTGCCTCAGGAGACTGTGTTCATTTCTTTGCCAACAAGTTCCGAGGGTTGAAATCTAATTTTAAAGGATTTAAAAGGTATGGGGGACCCAAGGGGTTCCTTTTAGTCAACCTACATGCATTTTAAGTCCACAGTACTGGGACTTGATGTACAGGGATTATTTACTCAATACAGAAAATCCAAATGTCCCTCTTGAGCCGAAACCCCCGTAACGACTTTATCATTGCAAATCCAATTTGCTGGAATGCAAAGACAATCCGTGGGCAAGCAAAGCTTTCTTTTGAGAATATGTGTGGCCGGACGTCTATGGTACTGCTGGGACGAACGGGACCTGGTCTGCAGGAGACTTAACGACGTGTACATCACATGTATGGAAGTCTCCGCTGGACGCCCTCGGGCGTGTGCAGGATGACTAGCTGCGTAATTAATAGAGAAGCCGTCTCCCCGGGCGACTGTAGCCTGGCGTCCTGTTCAGATTAGAACATGCATGCCCCGCATGGTGCCGGAGAGAGCACCGGAGTGCATGAATTTCTTAAGCGTGTGGAAGCGAGAAGACATTCTCACGAATACGTCGCCATCCCATGTACGTGCGCATTCCGCAAGCTTAATGCCAGAGGATAAGGACTGTCGCACACTGGGGCCAGAGGCATCCGGGTTCATCAAGATAAGAGGGTGATGCCAGGCCCCTTCATCATGAGGCCTTAACAGAGTGGCTTTCATACGGCAGGGGGGAGAAGCGGAGGAGAATGACTGGAGGCAACCGTTAACCTGGCATGAGGATGGCATCTATTAGTGATGGCACGGAGATGTTCTCATCAGATTAATTAGTTCATATCTACAGACAAGCCTTGGCCTGCTACTGAACCAAGACACATGCGGTAGACATCTTATCACGGGTGGCCCAGCCCATTATTAAAACCCTCCTATGCCCTGATTGCTGGCAGTGGCTTTCCACAAACACGGACAGAGGCGTTCTGTCACTGTTTTACTAAACGTTAGAATGGGCAGAAGATGCCCATATAAAACAAGACCCATGCCACTTAGAGAGTGGTATGATCACTGCCCGCGTGCCCGTTCTAGAATCTCAGGGATTTCCCCGAAAGGCCAGATGGTGCCAGCAAACAGTAAGAACAGCCCAGTGGCGTGCAGAACGGCATCCAGGGTTTCCTCATTAGTCCTGGTCACAGATGGCAGACCACCAGAACAGTTCCACTCAAGGAGAGTTAAGAGCTTGTAAACAGCATGAGTCCATAGACCCATCCTACCAGATGTCAACAGTACTGACCTGGTAATGACCCATCCTACCAGATGTCAACAGTACTG
>JACXGK010004098.1:13829-40589 GCA_016801125.1 Novumbra hubbsi | reverse complement strand
GTTTGGTTTAGAATGTGATTCTGTGTAGTCCCGTGTGTACTCCTGTATTCGGTCCAGCGTTTGGTTTAGAATGTGATTCTGTGTAGTCCCGTGTGTACTCCTGTATTCGGTCCAGCGTTTGGTTTAGAATGTGATTCTGTGTAGTCCCGTGTGTACTCCTGTATTCGGTCCAGTGTTTGGTTTAGAATGTGATTCTGTGTAGTCCCGTGTGTACTCCTGTATTTGGTCCAGTGTTTGGGTCTGCATGTGGTTAAAGTGTGTGGGCTAGTGTGTAGTCCAATATTTGTTCCACCACAACCACATATTCAGCTGTGTTCGCCAGATAAGGCACACGATTTAACACACATCAACACAACGCTGACATTTGCGATACAGAATTATTTGATTTTGATCATTCCTTTCCATATTGACAGTGCCGACTTGTCAACCTTTGCCTGAGTGAATCCTTAGCATGTAAACCAGTGCCGCTCCGGGTTCTCTTAGACCAAGTTAGGCTATGCCGCCCATATGGAATCTGTGCCCCCCAATTTTGTTTCCCCATAAGCACTGCAAATGGTATATCAATTAGATAACACTTGGGCGTCACGATTGACAGTGGCCATCTTGGCATGCTCTCCACCCAGCTCCCAGCCCGATGGGGAGTCCCCGTGGCAACCAAGAGAATCGATGGCTTCCTCCTTGTCCGCCGACGTTGTCGGGGACAACCTTTATTCCGGACAATCCCAGTTGTTGTTGGGGGTCCCGGCCCGCATTTATCTCCAGCCACTTTAGCCCGGACACGGGTTGTGTGTTAACAACACTGAAATGGCACCGGCAGCCCCCATCCCAGAGGAACGCTTCTCGTGAAATAATTCTGCCCTTTCTCTAATTAGGCAGAAACATCTGCCCTTGGACAGGCAGGGGAGAATACTAATGGGCGTGAAGGAACGCAGAGAGCCTGACACATACTGATGCCCGTTCACCCACACACGCAAACACACACACGCGCTACCCGCTGTAAGTCAGTGAAGCGTAGCCTCAGTGTGGGAGGGGGGGGGGGAGCTGGTTCTCCAGCCTGACCCCCAACACTCTGCCGGAAGTCTGCGATATTACCATGAACACACATAGCAGGATGTAACTGTTCAAGTCATCCGAGAGAGAGAGAGGTGGGTGAGAGGTGGAGAGGGTATGAGAGTGTGGTTGATAGAGGGAGTGGGTGGTTAAGTGAGAAGAGAGAGAGGGGCAGATAAGAGGGAGGGGCAGATAAGAGGGGGCAAAAGAGATGTAATTCAATAGAATTATGGTCCTGTGAGTCACAGCCAGTGCTGAAAATAGTTCCAATCATGTGTGTCACGGAGACGGTCCTCCAGTGTTGTCAAGACCCTCACCTATGACACTGACGGGGTTGTCATAGTTACTCTCTCGCTCGCTGACTAATGGACAGAACCGGAGGAGAGATGGAGGAACAATGGGCCTATTCTCCCAGTAGTTAGTAGAACTTGATACTGGGTAGCAAAGTACAACATATACCACTACAGTGGTATTGAAAATGCAGTATGTAACAAATACCTCCTCCAGACTGCTGCATATTAAGAATAAATGCGTCACCTAATGCGCAATTAGGCATGCGTTAATTCCCGTCCTTGGTTCATTTTGGAACGTTGCATCCACTAATCTGATTATAAGCTCTTGTCAAACACATCGGCCTGGGAAGACGATTATTTTCCTGCAGTGCAATCTGAGAATGGCATGCAGCCTTTAAAGCACACTCAACATTTAAAATGTCACATGCTATCAAACTTTCCATTTGTTTTCGCATAGCCAAAATGTCTACAATTTAGGAAAAGGAAGATGAAGGCCTTTCCAGTTGGGTTTGGGCTTTCCCCCCTGTTTCACTCATGTTCCAATTGACAGGTTGGTTTATAGGACATGTCTACAGTGTAATTATGAAGTTTTATTGAGTCTTTGTGGGAGATTAAAACACTATTAGCGCTCCGCTGTCATACTCTCCAGCTGTTGCTTTTGTTTATGACCAATGTATTTTACGACAGCCCCGCTTTAGTCACCTAGACAATTAGGTTTAATGAAATACAGTGCCGGGACACTGAGCAGGAGAAACATAGACTGCTGCATGGAGAGAGAAGAGAAATGGAGAATGATGATGATACTATGCAAAGAGAGATGGAGAGAGTGATGATGAAGCTATCAAAAGAGAGATGGAGAGAAAGATGATGATACTATCAAAAGAGATGAGGGAGTAATGATAACACTATGAAAAGAGAGATGATAGAGTAATGATAACACTATGAAAAGAGAGATGATAGAGTGATGGTAACACTATGAAAAGAGAGATGATAGAGTGATAATAACACCATTAAAAGAGAGATGGAGAGAGGTGATGATGTGTGGACGATACGATACGGAGAGAGGTGGAGGGAGAGGAAAAGGACGATACCATGCAGAGAGAGAGAGATAGAGATGAAGAGAGATAGAGATGAAGAGAGATAGAGATGAAGAACTCCTCAGATAATATTGCCAAGCCCTGCAATACCGAGAGTTGAGTAAAGATAATAGTCCCTTAATCCGACCGGTCCCCAAGCACAAACACAAACAAAATCCAGTCTGCTACCAGTCCACAGCACACAGAGCCCTACAAAGCAATGACAATATTGTTTCTTTAGGTGTGTGTGGTAAGTACCAACAAGGTAAGAGGAGGATTGGGTCAACTGAACTGAAAGGTCGCTGGTTCAAATCCCAGAAACGACAAGGTGAAAAATCTGTTGTTGCAGATCTATGAGTTTGTTGGTTCCCAATAGTTCCCATTCAGTAGCACCCATAATGCTGTCTCCCTTGCTTTACAGCAGCTGCAACTTATGCCCTCTAGAATTACACAAATTATAGTGTTCACTCCATTAGCAGCTCCATTATCCCAAAATATTATTGCTAGTTAAGTGTTGACTTGATTTATGCGTGTTTGTATGAAGTATTCATAGCTTGTTCTCACACCCAGAATGCACAGCATTGGAATTGGAGCATTACCATACTGCCAGGTCCACCACAGAGCAACGCAGTCGGCACTTTAGTGTATGTACTGTAGGTACTGAACATGACGCAAACGTAAGGTAATAGAACATATACCACTGCCAATCAATGTGCAGCATTCAAACCACCCAGTGTACAATAAATGTTACAGGACGGTGTTTTTATACTAAGAATTATACTACAAAACTGGCGGCATCCGATTGTGAACACACATTAGACGACAAAAAGACCTTGCTTGAAAGAGAATAACAGCACTAGTAGAACCATCACTTTACCCGGTTAACTCAGATTGTATTTGTCACACTAGGATGCAAATCAGCCACGGTTGAAGTAAAGGCTATTAGTCCTAATGTCCAAATGATTATTTTTTAAATACATAATATACATGTATTATACCAGTACGGTACACCACAGTAAAACAAGAAAAATGTGTCTCTTCACAGTCTGGACCACAGTCTGTTGGTTTATCCGTTTTTTTTTACATGCTTGGTACACCTCAACCAACGTTTATTTAATTTGCCAAGCCAACAGAAAACATTCTTGTGGCATTCGATAGTTTTCTGTCTGCTCTGATGGCCTGGCGGGCAAAACATAGTTAAAACATGCCGGCTAAGACTGGGAACTCTTCAGAGCTACTGCACAACAGGTCAAATTTTCTAATTTTACAGCCCTTGAGTGTTTATATTACCTCTCAAAAGAAGAAAGACAAAGGTATGCAAACAAACTACAAGCCTTATGCACTTGTGACCCATATACCGTAACCGCTGCATTATTTACGTCGTTACAAACAGCTACATCACTGACGAGGCTGAACTTTAGAGATGTGTACATATATCTTGTGGAAAATCCATCCCATTACACGGCTAACAAAATGTAAGCGAACAGACATTTATCTGTACAGTCGATCAGGTTTGGTCAATAACGCAATTGTTTGGGAGGTGAAGGAGAAGAAATCCTTCATTGTCAAATCGAAGTTGAGTGCTAATTTACCTGAATTACAGTTGGTTCTATGAGTGGTCAGTGTAGCGTAGTGCAGCCAGTATAACATAATCTTGTGACAAATGTACCGGTAATTACGTAAATGTTTTCCCTATATCAAGTAAAACATTCCTTCTGTTTAAATGACACATCATTGACCGCAGTAAAGAAGGTCGGCTTGGTGCGATTTTCTTCTCTTAGTTATTTCCAAACCAACGCCATGGGCCTGTTTCGCAGACACAAATTAATCTTTGTCTAGTATTAGACTCAGTTGATCAAGTTTTTTGTCTTAGACTAAGTTTAGTCTGTTTCTGCGAAACCAGACCAATATGTTTAACAATATAGGTTTAGCTATCTTCACTAAAGTTAGGTAGGTCACTGGAGTCGGTTGCATCGGTGGAGACGACAACTCTTTACAATGACCGCATACAATCTTTACCCTGTATGATGTACCTGTAATTACATGTACGCTGCAAAGACAACTGTACTTTGACTCCAGCCATTTGGCGATCTTATTCTTGCACGTAATTGCACAAATCCACAACCTCCTCTTTTCTGGATTTTTTCTTGAACAACCCTGGCTTGTCTTCACTTCAGTTAGTGTTTCCACTGGAATTGTATTGTTTGTGGACCAAATCACCAATAGGTAGGTTTAGCTGCTTTGGGACACTTGTGTAGGCATTCAGCTAAGCTGTCTCGCTGGCGTGTGCATAAACAAGGCAGTTTGGGCTTTGTTAAAACCTGTTCATTATGATATAAATGTGATGCAGCCTCTTAGCCGACAGTGGTTAGAGCGGATGCGATGCAAGTGTACGCGTAAACACGTTCGGGTAACTGAACCCCCCAATCCATTTGATGCCACTCGGATTGTTCTGATTTGCTAAATTCTACGCCTGTTGCTGATGTCCTCCGATAAACCTGTTCATTATGATATAAATGTGATGCAGCCTATTAGCCGACAGTGGTTAGAGCGGATGCGATGCAAGTGTACGCGTAAACATGTTCGGGTAACTCAAACCCCCAATCCATTTGATGCCACTCGGATTGCTCCGATTTGCTAAATTCTACGCCTGTCCTCCGATAGCAGGAAACTAAGTTGTGGTGATTCACTTTGTGCCGCACCGCTGTAAGGTAAGCAGACAGAAGGTAAGCCGCGGCTGAAGTGGTTCTCGACGGTGCCCAGTAAGGCATTTTGAGGACCAGCGGATCCATGCGAAATCATTTCAGCCTCCTGAGTGGGAAGAAACTCTGGTGTGCGGCGCCCTCTTCATAACTGTGCATGTGAGGGACTGTTATTACTCCACGGTGCACCCAGCCCACTCCTCACACCGTCCGGAGTGGCACCACTCGGCCAGGTCTCTGACCGCCTCCTGGTGGGCCGTGTCATTAACACCAGTGTCCCGGTATGCCGCCGTCAGGTCGTCCTCAGCACACCCTTCAAACATTAGGAGATGAAGCACACCGCCCTAAAAGACGTCTGTATTCAGGGTCAGCGCAGCAGATGTGTCGTTGCGTACGATCGCTGACTAGGGGCCGGGAGGGCTGTCAGTAGGTTAGCAAGGTAATGTCAGGACTTTGCATCCTGCTGGAAGCACCCATGTATAAATGGATAAAGAATCTGCTAAACGGTCTAACGTAATGACTTCAATAAAAAGTAATCTCTATTGTTGTCCAAAAGTTGTTCTGCGGGCAGGCGGCATCAAGTACCCTCAGTACAATTTCAAAACAGCCATTCATGCTTTTATTTTTGTTCCTGCTAATGCGGCACGTCGGCCTAAGTGGCTCTCTGATAATGAATGAAAGTGTACTCTTTATTGGTGGACAGGTGGTGAATCACCTATCCACTGTACTAGACATTTCCCGATGAAATGCTTTTGACTCATAATAAACACACTTAACTGAATCATGAATATCCGAGGACGTATTGAAAAATGCTGACAGAAAATGTGTCGATTTTTCGTGAATACGTATATATTTATACACACTGACGAACGCTGTTGTTGTGTTTTCCAGGTCGTGGAGACGAACCTCGTGGCGTTTGACTGTCACTGGATCATCATCAATGAGGTCAGTGCGGATGTAGCGTCGTGTGCAGGGCGGCGGTGTAGTTGTGTTTCGGGTTGTGTATGCTGGCAACTGCCAGCCCAGTAGCTGTCTGCAGGCCTGACACAAGGAGGTGCCTCTGATAACTGAGAACAGAGGTGGGGTGCATACTAATCACAAATACCCTCAAAGTGAAAACAAGCGCACACACACACAGACACAATTTAATGATTTTCCTCTGTTACTGCTGAACCCTCATTGAATGCTGTTTTGCATTTGAAATGGACAGCAAGGGCCAGGTTTTTGCTTACTTTAATATTGATGAGGGCTTATGGTTGTAATACCTCTCCTTCATCTGACTAACCACGCAGATGTTTTTCAGGTGGATAGGCAAAGCACTTATAGGTGCTCTATAATTATCCGTTCGTGAGCAGTGGAATAAAGACAGGCTGGAATTTATGTCTCTCTGTTTCTCTTATTACTCGGTCTTTTTCCTTAACCTCTCTCTGTCTTTTAACGCAACCTCTCTCTGTGTCTGTCACTGTTCTTTATCTGTTTCATTCTCCATCCTTCCAACCATCCCTCTCTCAATCTATCCCTCCCTGGACAGAGAAAAAAAAATGTCTTTCTTGATTTGGAACTGTAAAAAAGCTACATAATATGTCCGTGATAGCAGAACTTTAACAGACTGACAAGGATAGGTTAGACTGAAGTGAAAGTCGAATAAACTTAAATACAGTACATGTACCTAAATGTAGGAGGAGACGTGTTGTCAGGACAACAATGTGGATTGAATGGCCTTGGTCTATTTAGAGATCAATCGTTCTCCTATTTTAAATGTCAATCGCCTCAGTGTTTGTCTACGTATTACAAGTATTCCTTGTCAAGGTAGATGATGTTTTCCTTGTTGTGCACACTCTTAGGCGGTCTGGAAAAGAGCATCTGCTTAGTAACTAAAATGGAAACATGCATGACAGGTGTATAAGCTAGACAGGTAGGTGGCCAGAAAACAATCCATGGTCAAAGTAGTTGACCCCAGGGAGACCCACTGTCAAGTCCTAGTATTTTTCAAGTGCCCATGAAATTTGCCCCACAAAAATGAAGAAGACCGCAGACAAGGTTTGTGCAGTATAACAAATGGAGGGCAAAAGACAAATGGGAAAATAAAAGCTCCATGCTTCTTGAAATGGGCGGAACGACAGCAATTGAGGCTGTTGCCAATGCCAACTGTCAATGTGTTTGTAGTTTTAAATATCAGCTCAGCCTGGACCGGTGAAATACATCCCGGAGTACGAGGAAATCAGCGGGTTCAGACAAAAGACAAAATCAGACAAAAATCTAAATTGTACAAGCAGATAACGAATAACGCCTCCTGACAACACATAATGTCTATTTGCAGGTAACTATGAAATAATGCTTTTCAGAGACTTCAACATCTAGTAAATGAATGTGGCTGCCTCAGCCCATTACACTCACCTTTGTCAATATTGTCAGGAGGAGTTTCAGCTGTTGATTAATTTTTTACATATTGGACAGCATTATTGATAGAGGAGAGAGTGTTCGGTAATAGAAGCCAAATTTAAACTGCAATGGGACAGTCATTTGGCATCAGAGGGAGTGGCTTAGACCACTAGATCGCTATAGGCCAGCCCTGTGTACATGTTTCTCTCCTGGCCAGTGTGGCTTCCCCTTCCCATGACCGCCAAACACAGTGGGAACCGCTGTTTGGCAGCAAGTCATGCTATTTAGCACTCGTCTGTGATTCTGCTTCCTCCACGTGCATCTTTCGTGACAGCTTTGCAAGATAATCCCCTTGCAGATAGTTTTACGATGGGGAAATGTTTGGAGCAGTGCCTGCGAGGGAGGGAAAAAGCGCCACAAAATTAACACATCAAATTGCGGCATTGTTTAAAATGAGATTGGCTGTTCCGCTGTGGGCGTGTCAGCCAGGTATGACATTGTGTTCTGGTTGGAGCGTTCTCTTCGAATATATACAATATGGCCACCAGAGCATTTATATAAGAGATGTGTGTGTTCTGGGGGCGCGGTCAGCATCCCTGATGTCATGCAGGCGAAATGTGTACAAATGAAAAGTGAAATATGTCAGCCAGAACGGTTGAGTTTCAGAGCTACCTTCACCAGGGATGTTCCCACGTCTGCTTTCATCAAATCAGCAGAGCTTGTTCTCTTTCTGGACGAAAAAAAGAGAAAGTCTTTGGGCTAAAATTAGCACTGATTCCTCCCCAAGGTTACACAAGGAAACGTGAACAAAGATGCATTCTTATGCATTGTCTCTCTCCCACTCTCTCTCTTTCTCTCTCCCATTCTCCATATGACTCTCTCCCACTCTATCTCTTTGACTCTCCCTCTTTCTCCCATTCTCCATGACTCTCTCCCACTCTCTCTCTCTGACTCCCTCTCTCCCACTCTCTCTCTCTGACTCCCTCTCCCCCACTCTCTCTCTCTCTGACTCTCCCTCTCTCCCCCATTCTCCATATGACTCTCTCCGACTCTCTCTCTCTGACTCTCCCTCTCTCCTCCACTCTCCATATGACTCTCTCCCACTCTCTCTCTGACTCTCCCTCTCTCCCCCACTCTCCATATGACTCTCTCCCACTCTCTCTCTCTGACTCTCCCTCTCTCCCTCATTCTCCATATGACTCTCTCCCACTCTCTCTCTCTGACTCTCCCTCTCTCTCCCATTATCCATATGACTCTCTCCCACTCTCATATACATAGAGGGTTAGGATGTTGGTGGTTTTTGTTCACAGTGTAGCTCTTATGTTCTTATGTTGTTGTTTATTGTGGTATGTGTTGTTTCTTTTGTTGCTATTTTATGGTTTATTATGTTATTTGTTGTTGTTTATTGTGTCATGGATGATGATGTTTAGAAATATTGGTATTTATTTCCCTTTGCTCTAAACCCACTTGACAGCCTCCCCTGGTGTGTGTGTATGCCTTTGTGCTCCAACAGGAGATTTCAGATCAGGACATCCAAGACCTGGTGGTAAAGTCTATTGGACGTCTGACCCTCATCAGGCAAACCTTCCCCCTCCCACAGAACACCAGCCAGCGCTGTGTCAAGCACAACCATCGGATAAACACCTCCCTCTGTGACCCCAAGGATCCTAAGGCTCAGACACTGGAGGTAAGAGAACTAGGGCTGGGTCCTAAATGGAACTATATTACAGTGAACTACTTACAGTGAAGCTGCAGACAGAAAATGACAAAGGTAGAGAGCCTTCGTCAGATTCTGAAAGACGTGAGGTCTTTGAAAGAGTAAATAAATAATATATCAGGTTGAATAGAAGTTGAAACCAGGAAGACAACCAACAACAGCGAAGCCCAGAAAAAATGTCTAAAAGACTTTTCTTGAGAAGGCTGTTATAACTCCTGTTTAACCAGAAACAGATTTTCTGTCAACACGGTCAGAAACTCTCGCAGGGCAGTTTAGACATATTTCGGCCCTGGCTTTTTGAGCCACAGTTAATACGATATCACCACAGTTTCATAAACCCTGTGTGTCTGGCCCATGTGGTCACACTTCAAACACATCTATCAGCAATGTAAGCCAGATCATCCATGGATTCTAGATGATATTGACCGCTGGACGTGTACCACAAGCTTAGCCTGCGGGTAAGAGCGTCTGACCAGTGACCAGAAGGTTGCTGGATCGAATCCCTGAGTTGGCAAGCTGAAAAGTATTTTCCCAGAGCAAGGCAGTTAACCTGTATTCTGCCTGCTCATTGGTCTACCTGAGGATTTACAGAGAGGCGCTTAGCTTGTAAAACACAGGTACCAAAATGGAGGCTTATACTCACGGATGAGCTTCAGATGAAGACAAACAGAAAGGTGGGCACGCAGACAGACAGACAAAAGTTGATGAGGACAGACAGACTTGGCGCTTGAGGGGACGGATTAAAAATAGTGTCTGTGGGGCACAGTAAATGTGTGTGTCGGGGGGGGGGCAGTGTGTGTGTCGGGGGGGCAGTGCGTGAGGTGGGCCTGTGTTGTCGGTCAGTATGGAGCCGGAGCTGCTCTGTGGTCAGGAGAGTGGCCCAGAAGAAGCCCAATTTCACACTGCACTGGAGCACATCATCTGGCTCCGTCTGAACCTCACACACACAAGCCCAAGTGAGCATGCGCACACACACACACGCGCGCGCACATGTTCCAGCTACCTTTCTGAAAACTAGCCAGGTCAACCCGACCCCCTGAACACCCCAATTCCTACCCAGCATTCATTTCAACACAAGTCAAAGGCTTATTCTTCCTGCTGGGCTGAGAATCACAATGGTGTTGCCCCAGAGTCAACAGGATTCACTGTCAGGCTGTTTTCCCTTCTTTTGCTCTCTCTGCTCTGTTTATTATTCAGTCAGTGGACCTGTCCTTGTGGAACAGTTAGGGCACAGGAATCACTGTCATTCTTCTGTATACAAACTGCCTTTCCCTTGAAGCTGCACAGTAATAATCCTTTGTTGTGAGCGAGGGCATGCTTGTCCTGACACTTCTGGGCTCCCTCAGAACTGGACTGGACAGCACCGGAATGGAGAAAGTGGAAGTGTACATATGCAAAGTCTTTCTGTCTGAGCCGTGTGCTTGTTCAGCGTCCAAGTCTGTGAAGCTGGAAAGGCTTTCGGGTAGTCTGTCCGACGTCTGTGACTATGTGTATGTACTGGTAGTGCCGTATCAATCCGGCCATAGGCCTGCATCGGACCTGTATCCACCCATCTGGCGTAGGTTTAAAACATCTCAGCGTGTTCCCTGTAAACATCTGAGGCATTTAAACCATTATCCCTAATCAATGTATTAATGAATGTCCTTGAGAATTGTACAAACCCCAGGCATGTGTGATGTGTTTTGCACAGGGCAACTGGGGGGCACATTGTTCACTAGTGTGCTTCCCTGGTCAAATCCGCGGGGCCTTGGTCTAATCCGCGGGGCCCTCCAATTCCATGGGTCCCCGGTCAAATCCATGGCACCCCAGTCAAATCCATTAAGCCCTGGTTAAATCAATGGGACACTGGTTAAATCAATGGGCCCCTGGTTAAATCCATAGGGATTTGGTTAAATCCATTGCGCCGTGGTCAAATCCATTAGGCCCTGGTTAACTCTATAGGTCCCTGGTTTAATCAATGGGACCCTGGTCAAATCTCTGGGATTCTGTTTAGATCCATGAGACCCTGGTCAACCTTAGGGCACTTTATAGGGAATAGGGTGGCGGTTGTGTACTGATGCCTCATTACATTTTGCGGGACATTTTGTGACATTGTCATTCCTCTTCCACGGTTAGGGCCAATGCTGGGGGGGAGGGGGCACTCGATATTGTGTCAAGTGTAGCTGAGCGTTGCAGGTTAATAAACTACGGCAACCATATTGGCCACTCTCTCCCCTATTTATTACATTGATTCTCATTAATATGGAGCCAACAGTGCTGCTAAATCACAGCACGATCGATCAGGGCCCGAATTAACTCTCCTCTCTCTGTATCTTCTCATTCTGCTTCAGCATTACATCCAAACGAACTCCTATTCCATATAATGGGCTCAACAGAATTAACTGTCAGAAACAATGACACTCGGTCATTGATGATTGACTGACCACACACAAAAGGTTAGACAGTTAGACATGGTGGATATAGCAAGCATTGTGTCAGTACTGCTTTCAATGTCCTTCCTTGTGTCATCTGAGTAGCCATGGGGTCAGACACTGTGCTGCTGACAGCACTCTGGCCAAGCACAAGCGTGTAAAGGGACAACAGCATGGTTCCTAGAGCTGACACTTGTGCGACGCCACAGGACATGGCAGACTCCTCGGATCTTGCCTTACCGAGGGTGGTGTATTGCTTGCGGTTGGAGTGGTAGGAGGTGAGCCAGTCCCGTGCCGTCTAGCGGGCGGCAGTTTTCCCATCGAGGCGATGCTGTGGAAGGGTGTGACCCACTGTGTGGGAATCATCACTGTGGTCTGGGAGAACCCGGATGGCAGAGGATTGTGTGGGTGCAGCTATGAGCAGGTCATTAGCAGTACCTCTCAAGGGCCTTGAAGGAGAGTAATGATGAACATCTATGAACAACTCGTTCACAAGACCACTGGCCTTAACACCAGCTCGTGAAGCTGGTTATCACTGAGGAGTGAGTGAAGTTGAATTGTCATCAGCTTCCCCAGGACTAGATAGTAATGAGAGGTTTCAAAGGAGGTCTGGGTCAAGGAATGGCTGAACCAAAGGTTGATGGCAGCAATTTTGAAGAGTGACAGCCCCTTCCCACCCTAACATGGCTTTTTGAACAGATTGGGGCCGGTGATGGTGGAATATGGGCTAGGGGGGCCACTGTGGTATTGCTTTTCTGTTCGAACTGCAGCAGTTGACACCAGAGCAAAATTTCTTTGGATGAGCAGAAATGGGTGTTGGAGAAGGAGTTATGTTTATAGTTTTGAAGAAATCAGCAAATGTGTTGCATTGTTCCCAAGTTGGGTGAGCCTGAGTCTGTAGGGTGGAGGAGCCAAGTTGGGTGGGCCTGAGTCTGCAGGGTGGAGGAGTCGACATACAGTGGAAAACAGGGTTTGGGGATTTGCTTTGGCTTTCAGTGAATGAAAGAGTGGATTGTTAAGCAGGCTTTATTTATGCTTTTGCAAGCAGGTGGTTTTTGTATAGCAGTGATAAGCAATTGTTTGTTGTAGGGATGTAATAAGCACGTTTTTTTTGTGCAGTAATAGACCGGTGTTATTTGTGGAGCAGTAGTAACCAGGTGTTTTTTGAGGAACATTAGTAACCAGGTGTTTTTTGTGGAGCAGTAGTAACCAGGTGTTTTTTGTGGAGCATTAGTAACCATTTGTTTTTTGACGAGCATTAGTAACCAGTTGTTTTTGTGGAGCAGTAGTAACCAGGTGTTATTTGTGGAGCATTAGTAACCAGGTGTTTTTTGAGGAGCATTAGTAACCAGGTGTTTTTTGAGGAGAAGTATTAGTCCCTGCTCTGTGTAACAGGATTTGAGTGAGAGGCTGAACATAGACGTTTTTACATTTCTGCAGGGAGTCTGAATCTGTGTGGAAACTTTTGGCTTGGAAATGCCTTTCTGTAGGATTTCAAGTTAAAGAAGACCCTTTTTTAAGCTCCTAACTTTAAAAGGTTCTTTATCCTTTTAAAACTATATGAGGTAACCCACCTTTTCTTTGTATTCCTTTTTTTGACTTTCTGAGTAAATGTTTAGAACTCTTCATGCATGCATTCAGTACAGATGTTAATACGTTACAATCAGCTAGCTCTACCCAATAGGGTGGTGGCATGCTGTTAGAAAGGTTAAGACAGTCAAACACCTTCAGGAAGTCATGGCAGAGAAACATTTTCTTGCAACAACATCAATGTTCAAATTCCTTCTAATCAGGATCTTTGCAAATCTAACGCACAGAAATCTGATAAAAATCTGACCTTTTTGGTTTAAGGGGGTGAGGCATTAGTATCACTTTGAGAGGACTGGGATATTTCATTCTTAAAGCAATGTACGTATTTGACAAGCCACCTAGAATAGGCAAGATTTTCATGTAAAAACAGGTGGAGATGTTTCACTTTTCAGTACAATTTCTGTGCTACATTTCCGTAAATCAATCTAGTTCTAGGTCATTGTTGCTGATCAACTCCTGTGACAGAATAGTTGTTTTTTCAGTAAACATTGTCTGAGGAAAAGGCTGAACATGGACTTTTTCAAAAAGGCTGTAGAGAGAGGCCGAATTGTTTCTGGATATAGTTAGTAGAGGGAAAAACGCAGTATACTGGGGGAACACTTTTGGCTTGGGAATTCATTTCTTACTGCCTCGCCTTATACTGTAGGATTCCAAATTGAAGAAAGACCTCTGTTTAGCTCTTTACTCAGGGTTTGTTTATCCCTAAAAAACGTTGCCAGGAGTCTCCCTAGTAGAAAATGTCAGTGTCTCCCATTCCTGATCTTTATATTCATTTGTATACCACTGAGAGGTATTCAATGCAGAACGGTCTGTTCTAATTTGTTGATGTCAGAATGAGTAACATTTCTGGCTTGGTATCAGTGTTGAAAAAAAGGAAGATAAGATGAAAAAATTAAGCTGAAAATGAAATGTTATTAAAGTAAAATGCACATTAAACACACATTACAGTGCTACTAAAATAATAAGCAGATAGCAACAATCTGCAAGACCACATTGAACAAGGGATGACCAGGAATTTGTCTGCTAGTCACATCTTTGTTTCCTAATGACATGAGAGAATCTGGTAAAGCACGAAACAGAATTGTTTTTTCTTTCTTGTTCTTGTTCTGTTTGCCTTGAACGTTGGGAAGGCTACAGAGAAACGCTAAAGCTGCCTGAATCATTCAACAGCCTTTTTCCCTTTTTCTGGGAAATGGGAGCAACCTCAATGTGTAATGCAAACAGCGGTTAGAGCGGATGTTTGCCAAGAGGAGATCAGAAACGGAGCTACAAATGGCAGGTGTTAGGTGTTGCTTCTTTACCTAAGATCAAAGAACTGATGAAATGATGCGAGCGCGTGCATCAATTTGCTTTCAAACGATGCCAGGCTGAGACTGCCTCACCATTTCGATCACTACCTGTTTCACTGCCAGGTGTCACAGTAGCTTTTAGAAGGTTGCTGACTCAGAGTGGGCATCCCAGACGGTCTCCAGGGTGAAGATGTACAGGGATCTTGTAGATATTTGGGATTAGGCCAAAGCGTGTTTACGATGATGAACAATAATTACTTGTTGGTAGGCATGGCTGTGCCTCTGAAATACTCTCATCCAGGTTCCTCTTTAGTTTGCAATGCTCAATTCAAACTATCACAAATGTATTTTCTTGAAGGTATTTTTTATACAGACAAATGTTAGGCACTATGTAATCTTCGCAGAATAATACCAAATCAATTATAGGGGGATATCAATCTGTCCAGTTTGGGTGCATAGATTGTGATTCAGTGTCACCTGTTTTGGTGCAAATGAAAGTAACAGCCGGTGCACTGGAGAGGCAACAGCAACCCTCAAAAAGGGTTAGGGTTTGCCGGTGGTTAGGGTTAGGGTTTGCCGGTGGGGGCCATAGACAGTTGCTCTCTCCTTATCCCTCCTGACTTATTATTTTCTAGTTTTGTTTTTGTCTTTGTCACTACTGGTAGCTACTACTAAGGCGGTACCTACAGCCTATTCAGGTTGCACTGGTAATCCAGCTCCTCCAGGATGTTACGTTCGTATGTGCTGGAGCAAGAAGGTTGCTGTGTCTCCCAGGACAGTCTCAAGATCATGGGGGAGATACCAGGAGACAAGCCGTTACACAAGGAGAGCCGGACAAGGCCTTAGAAGGGAATCAACCCAGCAACAGGACAGGTATCTGCTCCTTTGCGTGAGGAGGAACAGGAGGAGCACTGCCAGAGCCCTACAAAAGGACCTCCAGCCGGGGGTTACTGTTGTGCCTGTTTCAGAAACAGATGATATGAGAGTGGCATGTGGGCCTGATGTCCTCTAGGTGAACCTGTGCTCACAGCTCCCTGCAGCTCGCCTGGCATTCTGGCGAACACCAGAAGTGGTCAGACGCTGGCGCCCCGTTTTCTTCACAGATTAGAGCAGGTTCCCACTGAGCATATGTGACAGATGTGAAAGTGTCTAGAGACTGCGTGGTGAGCATTGTGCTGCCTGCAACATCATCTACAATGGCCATTTTGGCAGTGGGTTAGAGGTCGCACAGACCCCCAGGTGCTAGCCAATGTACCCTGACTGCTGTCAGGTAACGGGATGAAATCCTTAGACCCATTGTCAGAACTTACGCTGGTGCAAGGGGCCCTGGGTTCCTCCTGGTGCCGGACAATGTCTGGACTTGTGGGGCGAATGTATTTGTGGTTTCTGGATGTCGATGGCATTGGTGCCATTAACAGGCCCTTAATGGCCTGTTAATCCCCAGACCTGAAGTCAATTATGGGACGTTATGTATCGGTGCATCCAATGTCGCCAAGTAGCGCCACAGACTGTTCTGGAGCTTACTTATGCCCTGATTCATGTCTGGGAGGAGATCCCCCAGGACACCATCCACCATCTCATCAGGAGCATGCCCAGACGTTGTTGGGAGTGCATGCTGAGTGTCATTATGAGTTGCCGTATTGAAATACCCAATTGCAAGTTGGAACAGCATGTGATTTTGATTGTTTACTTAGATTTTGAATTCAGCCTTCAATTGGTTGGTGATTTCCATAGACCATTGTTACATTATTTTGTACTCAATGAATTACACCATGAACAGTAAAGATTTCGATCATAATACATAATATATTTTGTGTGTGTTAGGGTTAGGGTTAAAGTGTTGTGGGGTTTAAGTGTTCCAATTATTTTAGCAGTGTATTTCTTTTGGAAATGTCATTTGAAAAAACTGTTGCACGCATCCCAAAATTATTGTTTCACGGGAATTGTTTGTGTAGCTTTTATTTTCTTCCTCTTTACCCATTTTTTTCAGTATTGACGTCTCTTGTTCTGTCTTTCTTTCCCTGTTTTCTGTGGTCTCACTCCTTCACGTCCACATCCACCATCTTTTGTCTCATCCTCCTCTCCCTCTTTCATTTCTTCTCCCCTTTCTCCTCCGCTGTCAGATTACCAACCGCTACATCTACGACACAGTGCTGCTATTGGCAAACACGTTCCACAGGAAGCTGGAGGACAGGAAGTGGCACAGCATGGCCAGCCTTACCTGCATCCGAAAGAACTCAAAACCCTGGCAAGGAGGACGGCCCATGCTGGATAACGTCAAAAAGGTACTGTTCCATGTACATACAGGTCTAATCTTAGGACCTCATCCACATATCATCTCCTTATGACTGAGCGCCAAGCCAAGGTGCTTAGTTTTCTGTATCCATCCTGGGCATTTGTATATACCATCGACGAGCCAGATAAGGAGCCCCCATTGTTTGCACATTTAGAGAGAGGCAGAGTTTGACAGATTCTCATGACCCAAGTTGCCCTCCGACGGAAGAACTGTGAATGTCAACAGCCCTTATTTGCCGAGAGGACGGTCTGGGAGTCCAGCCCTTATCCAGATGGGGATTCATCGATGCGGTTAACTGGCCGGTGGAAAACACACCACGGAGGATGATAATGTTCTTAGATAACAAAGTGGATATTCACCGCCGTGATTTATTTATTGCCACAGTCCCATAACGTGGTTACTCAAGTACTCTTTGGAAATGTATTGCTTTATCCCCTGAATATCATTTAAAAGTTTCCCATTTCAGGTTTGAAATTGAGTGCTAAATGCTAACTCCTGTTTGCATAAGCTGATGGCATATCTAGCTTTGGGAAATGGGGGATGGCGGCCATTTATTTCAGCTATAAAGCAGATCTCAACATAGTTTAAAATACAAGAATATGCTAAATGTGTGATCATTGGGATGGGAGGATGTGAGGAGACTCATTCCCCACCTCGTCCATCCCCCACACGTTTCCGTCACATTTCTGTTGTTATGAGGTTTGGTGAACACGCCGAGAGATTTACAACACCTTTGATGTGGCGCATCCTGTACACTGATGTGTTCTAACGCGCTGTTAAGCAGGATTCATGGACGTGTATAGTGGTTAAATTATAAAAAAAAAAAGTCTATTACACCGGTAAGTGCCGGTAACGTGTTCTGGAAAGCCCCAGCTCAAGGCAAGCATGGATGGATTGATGGATGGTTCTGTGGCCCCGGAAAAAGAAAAATACATTAACGACAGCAAAGAAATGGACGCCGTTGGGCATTTGGAATGAATGATTCTCATGCCCAGCATGTCAGTAAATACAGGTGAAAACAGGTGGATTTGGAACCTGTGGGTTGTCTTGATCAGCATCACACAGGACCTAAGGCAATGCTGAAGGGCCCAGGTCGTCCTGAGATCCTAGAGATCACAGGGAGCGTTCCTTAAATTCAACAGGATAGCTCAACAAATACATAGCACAGCCTAACCCTAGTTCCCCTGAACCATCGCAGCGTAGATACACTACACCAAGACATGGCTGACCCGGTAGGAAATAGCCCCACCCACTTTGCCATGCGTCGTTCCCAGAGTGACCAAGCGTCACCGAAACACCTTCCGACAACTCTGGAACGAGCCCGAGTGTAGCCACAGAGTATAACCTCCCGTCACGAAAGCCCCGGGTGAAAAGCTGGGCAGGAAGATCTTATTAGTGACCCTCTCCCCGTGGATCATGGGACGCGAGGGAGTCAGTGACTCAGCCACCGTGACTGTAGAGAGGATACCCCAGCGGAGAGAGGGGAGGTTTAAGGCGATTGGTCAATCCAGCGCCTTGCCGCACACCTCCATGCCCCCCCGGGCCAGACCCACTGAAGAGACAGGACTCAAAGGTTGTGACTTAGTCCCGGTTGCTCACGCGGATCGGTAGATTGTTTGACAAGCGACGGAGCTCATTGGGAGTAGGACTTGAGCTTAGATCCTCCAGGAAGTAGATAAAGGGAGCGGGGGCCACGTTGCCGGGGGGGCGAGGATCGACGCCCCGACGGGCAGGTCGGCACGTTCGTATCCCGGCGACGTTGTTTTCTCCGGAGCCGCCGTGTCAGGGGCAGTTCAAGAGGTGACGTCGACACCTCCTCCCCCTCCCCCGCCTCCGCTCCTCGGGGGGCCAACTCTGCACCTGTCCACACGTGTCTGAGAACACGCACTTGTCTGAGAACACGCACCCCAACCGTGGCACTCTCAACGCCTGTCTTCTGTCGTAAGCCGCGCGAGCGTTCAGCGAATGCGACACCAGCCCTGCCGTGGGGAAGGTGAGCCAGGAACAAAAATGGCGTGCCAATGATTCCGGCCTGGTCCAGTCAGCCCCGGGTTTCTACACGTGTCAGCTGTTCCTCACTCTCCTGTTCTCTATGGTCCTGTGTGGTTGGTAGGGTTAGGGCTATTCTGTCCTGTTCTCTATGGTCCTGTGTGGTTGGTAGGGTTAGGGCTATTCTGTCCTGTTCTCTATGGTCCTGTGTGGTTGGTAGGGTTAGGGCTATTCTGTCCTGTTCTCTATGGTCCTATGTGGTTGGTAGGGTTAGGGCTATTCTGTCCTGTTCTCTATGGTCCTGTGTGGTTGGTAGGGTGAGGGCTATTCTGTCCTGTTCTCTATGGTCCTGTGTGGTTGGTAGGGTGAGGGCTATTCTGTCCTGTTCTCTATGGTCCTGTGTGGTTGGTAGGGTTAGGGCTATTCTGTCCTGTTCTCTATGGTCCTGTGTGGTTGGTAGGGTGAGGGCTATTATCTGTTCGCCCCCATGCTGTGTTTTGTGTGTAATAACTGTATAGGTGATGTTAATGTGGCATGTGACTTGCTATTTCCTTGTAAGCCAGCTATGTAATGGGACAATATTTCATTCCCCAGTGCATTCTCACATGGTTCACCGTTCCACAGCTTAATTAGGAGAACTGGCTGTTTATTGGCTTTTCAATGCGTGAACTCGCCCGGATACTTCGCATCAGCTTTTATAATTGGCTGGCTAATTTAATCCTGTCAGCCTCGTATTGGTGCAATACATTCACAACAATTATCTTTCTGTTAATTGGACCTGCTATAGAGGAACGTAGTGTAGAAGGGGAGGGGGCTTGTTTTTGTGAGGGTCTCTGCACTAGTTTTTATGTTGGAGAGCTTTGGGTAGATGAAAGGCCAGGCAGGGTGCAGGGCTTTGTTCATGACAGCCGAGACCCCCTTGGTCAGGCGGGTTTGTAAGCCTGCACTTGTTTCGCAAATATGGGATCCAATAAATGTAGATCACCAACAGGAGATGATTATTATTGTTATCATTATGATAATGTAATAGGCTGCATGCAGATGAATAAATCTGTTCCCAATGGCTGTCATTGGTGCAGGTGCAGGAGGGGGCAGGAGGAGGAAGAGGGAGGGGCAGGAGGAGAAAGAAGGTGTTGTGTAGCAGTATGAGGAAGAGGTTGGGGAGAGGGAGGAGAAGGGGGGTGTAGAATATGATGATTAATGACCCACGCACATATCAATGGATATATCAAAAGGAAAAGGGATAATCTTCAGAAATCAGCGAACTTATCGCTGTCTAGCCCCGTGAGATTGATGATGTCGGACTGTTGAATCTGTTTTCCAATGGGCCCATGCGATAGCATGTATTCCATCTATTTCTTTTCAGGACAAACCCAGTCTGCGGATAGTCAGGTGGTGGAACCTGTAAACCATTGGTTGCGGGATTGAAACCGCACATAGGAGTAAAAGTGAAGGGTGCCCTTGAACATGGCACTGTAATTGCTCCTGCAAGTCACTCGGCTTACTGGCTGAAATGTGAAGATTATTTAAATTTTGGCAGGATTTTTCAAAGCGTTTATCTCTTTGTTCTGCAGTCTGGGGTGAGCGGTCTGACTGGCTTCCTGGAGTTTACTGACAACGGGACCAACCCCAACATCTTCTTCGAGATCCTGGGGACCAACTATGGTGAGGACAGAGGCAGGGGCGTCAGCAGGGTGAGTGAACCAAAACGTCTAGCTCTTGATTGCTTCGGATCATCCATCATGGGTTCTCTTCACTGCAGGCACCATCCTGCAAAAATATTTGCACGAGGAAGGTTGGATAAAACCATCCAGTAGTAACACCCCTGACATCATTCACTTACGTGGCTCTCAGTTGGAGACCAGTGCTCAATACCCATCTCAGCTTCAACATCACTTCTACTGATCTTCACATTCCCCTCCAATTTCCACTGTTAGTAAAAGCATTGAAAAATCACAATAATTTTGAAGAAGCATCTGCTTCTTACAGTGTACATGTTATACTGAATATTAATATTACATACTGTTTAAATGTGGTTGCTGTTGTTGACTGCATGCTACGCAATATCATTTCAAGGCTCATGATCATTTATTGCCGTCCACACAAAACTCCCTAATAGGTTTTATTTAATAACGCAAAGACGTTTTTGAAATTTACATTACTAGTTCACCCAAATGTTTACATCTCCCGGGTCAGATTAGATGCGATTTGAAAAGAGCCAGTGTTGTACCGTTGAATATCAAGTGTTACCCAGAGAACCGAACAAACGTCTAATTTCCCAATCCTTCTCGCATCTCTAGCTGCAGGTGAGACCCGGCTCATTAGCAAGCTCAGTTCTCCTTTAGGTGTGGACACAAATTGCGTTCACTTACAGAATGATCAGGTTTTAATTGATAATAATAGCTGCTTAATGGAATTTGAGCAACCGCCCTCAGAGAACAAGGCAGCGCTTCAACAGACGTTGTTTATTTTCCTCCATGTTGTTTATTTATCTAATTTTGGTTTGAGTGTTGCAGCCCTGCTGCGGTTGAGAAAAAGTAGCGAAACATCCCATTCCCTGAGCACCCGCACGCACAATAATTAATTTGGCCTTTCCCCTTACGTCCTGTTATTTACAGTGTTTATATATTCCTGTATTTGCTCACTTAAAAGTCAGAACGGTTGCCAGTCTATTCTTCTTTGGCACAAATACGGTTCAATTACAGGTTATTGTGGTGATGGATTCATCAGAGTGAAGATGATGTTTTGCTGTTTGAAGGAATGTGGGAGTCAAATGGAAGTTGTAGTCTTTCTATCAGTTGTAGGTTTTTTCTGGTTTTTCACAACCATGGCTGAAACTATATGCAACACGGCAGAATAAAGCCTGAGTTTCAATCTCTGACTAATCGGAACCCCCCTCAGTATTAGTCTTACAGCTGCCCTAGGTAGGTTTTTTTCAGTAAAAAACAATTACGGCATTTTGCAATTACTCACTGGTCAGAAAGTAGTTCAGTACCAAGGCCCCATAGAGAATGGGTGGGGTTCTGAATAATAATATGAATAATAGAATTACCTTTTCCAAGTTCCCCACCATAAATACCCCTTACTTGTTATTCCAGGACCCAACCGTAGAGACCCTTTACCTATTATTTCTGGTCCCAACCATAGAGACCCTTTATTTTTCCAGGTCTCAACCTTAGAGACCCTTTACCTGTTATTCTATGTCCCAACCATAGAGACCCTTTATCTATTATTCTAGGTCCCTACTATAGAGATCATTTACCTATTATTCTAGGTTCCTACTATTGAGACCCTTTACCTATTATTCTAGGTTCCTACTATAGAGATCATTTACCTATTATTCTAGGTTCCTACTATTGAGACCCTTTACCTATTATTCTAGGTCCCTACTATAGAGATCATTTACCTATTATTCTAGGTTCCTACTATAGAGATCATTTACCTATTATTCTAGGTCCCTACTATAGAGATCATTTACCTATTATTCTAGGTTCCTACTATAGAGATCATTTACCTATTATTCTAGGTCCCTACTATAGAGATAATTTTACCTATTATTGAAGTTCTCTACCTTTAAGCATTTGGATCAGACACAAGGGAAAAGATACAGATATTTGCTCCTCTACACAATGAGACTGCTTATGACCACGTACACAAAGCAGTGCCTCGCTAGCTGCTTTCTCCTTGACTTACCAAGGCATGCGATCTGAAGGCAACGTACTGTCAGCCTGTGAACGCAGCCTAGACTGGAAATCGGTACTGCAAGCCTGTACTGATAACCGAAGCTGTTCAGGCGTAACATGAGCTGCTGATTTTCAACCGGCTTGTCACACACACGTTCACACAAATGAGCGCTTGCACACACACACACACAGGTTCACCCTCACTCATTCACACTACCCCAGTGGATCCCGAGCTACACATTCAGAGGGGCTTGCTGTAGATTACAAATGAGATTGTCAGATCTAGTTAGAGATAAAGGCCTCAGACACAAACATAACGCGCCATGCTTCCAAAGATGAAATTAATCGTCAAGTTCAAAGTAATTACATTAACTCTGATTCCTTAATCAGAGAATATAATTACTTTGGGGGGAATTAAATACTTGTCACACTGCTACCGTAACCTCATAAGCACGGCACAGTATGAGCCCACAGGATCGAGGAAGGACAGCAGCCTCCGTCTTCTGAATAGAAGATATTTTACATGGTGAAGGACGGCTCAGTTGAGAATTGCAGAGGCTCTAATTGAATATGTGAAATTATCAATAAGTCTGTACACTGTGATCAAACGAGCCAGACAACATGAACCTTTCACACATACCCTGTGTTAGTAAACACCTGAGGCATGAGTCTGGGACAGTCTCTTCTAAATACAGAAAGTTGTAAAGGGTTCAAATGAGAAGAAGAAAATCCACAAATTAAACACTTTAGGAAGTGACTTTTCCACATTTTGTCTTCCAACATGGAATTTTATCGGGAGTTTTTGCCGCTGATCAGGTGACTTTTGAAGATGGAGAGCAGAAAGGACGCTGCAAAACACTACCATCCTGGAAGAAACCTGCAATATTCCTGGGAACTGGGAGAAGATTCCTCTACTAGCAATGACGCTAAACCACACTGGATTGTCTTAGATAGGGCAACATCCTGGAGTGGACCAGTCAAATCCTGTACCTTAATTCAGTTGAGAATATATGGAATGTGTTGGGACTTACTCTTCACCTCAAGTACAGTACACATCTAACCTGAAAGAGTTTGGACAACACATGCTGTGTCCAGATGTGCAACGCTTGTAGAGACTTTGACTTTGGCTGTAATTGCCGCCAATGGGGCCTTATTTGTAAATAAAATCGTTCCCAAATTTAAATGGTTAAATTATTTACCACATTGTCATTCTGTGACTATGTGTTGTTCCGTGGCAGAAACTAGTGAATAAATCCATGTTGTAACACAATACAATCAGAGAGCCACTGTGAGTAAGGATCTACCACAAAACCCAGAGGTGCTTTATATACATTATAAACTGTTAACTAAAACAAATAGGGGCTGTAAAAATAAATGTCTTGCCTTACGTATGCTATCCAGGTCTGATATACCACGGCTTCGTAAAGCGACTCGAGGTTCCCCTCAAGATTCAAGTTTCAATTTACTTGTCAAATAGAAATACAGCGAAAGGCTGACTCACAATAAGATACAGTAAGCTAAACAATAAAGAGCAAATGTACATTGATAAACGCAGTACTCCATGCTGCTACCCGGAGAAGGGCTGGCTCGTAATGTCATTCCTCCTACACACTATCATCAGAGGCCTGACTGTTGGTTTATTTCCTGTTTTTTAATCTCCACTGATGGAGTTTTCACAACGGGCCTTCTTAAACGACGCCCGGGCACAGAGCGGCTGTTCCAGTAATTGACAAAGAGGTGACCCCTGAGCTGTGAAAGGCTGTAAGCTGTCGCTCGCCTTTCTCTAGATTCATCAAAGGCTCCAAGCCACACACTTACTGTATGCACCCCATCGTCGCCCCCTCTCTCGCACTCCCCCTCTCCCCATAGGGGCGGGGGAATATGCGGAGGTCTTGGGGGCGCTGGGGGTTTTAGTGGAGTGACAATATCTCATCAAAGTAGGACAAAAAGTCAACATATCGCCCTCTACCCTTATTTTCCATATCTTTTTCTCTTGCTTTCACTTTTCTCCTCTCTTTTTTTTCTCTCTCTTTCTTTTTGTCTGCGTTGTGCGTGCAGAGGTGCGCGCCCAGACTGGGGCGGTTTTGTCACACAGGTATCTCTATATTGATAATAGCGTGACACGGGCAATTTATCACAATTATTATTACCTTCATGGAGGAATTCGTTTTCCACTCCATTAATCCGGCGTGGCTGCGTTGCCGCTTACCACACGACGTAGTTCATCAACAATATAAAAGCCCAGGCCGGGCGGATTGAGGACAGACGCACTGGCTGTTGGGTAATTGCTTCGTTAGCCATTGCAGGACCTTAAGCAATTTCCGCCGGGCAAATGAAATAGATTTATATTTTCTACGTGTGCCCATTACAGGGTCGCCGTTAGGTGTGATCTGAGGGAATTGGCCTTGGGGAGCCCAGTGAGCCAGAGACAAGCCGAAGGGGGGCTGGGGTGGAATTGGGGGTTGGGGGGCGTTGAGGAAAAACGAGTGTTGGGGTTGGGTGGTTGATATACAGTGGATTGCCTGGATTCTTTAGGTATAGGGAAGGGGACAGGCTTGGGTCAAAGCGAGAGAGGCAGGCCCTGGGAAGGATATAAATGGGTTCACCCGCTAAATGAAAAGCATTTGATTCATACTAAAATGTTGGCCAGAGTGAGGTTACCCTGTCCATTCTAGCCCTGCCATTACACTGTCACCTAGGATAATACGTGTAATGTCTTTCAGGATATGTTCGGGATACTAGTACAGATTTATTTCATATAAAAGCCCTGCAGAATTCTATTACCCTTGACGCGGTAAAAAACAAAAATAAAAGGTTGGCCGGGAAAACCCTGCATGACCATTGAATGTCAATTTGCAAGTGTCAGGTTGTTTGTCTTCCTCTAACTGCCTGCTAGTCGAAGAGCAGTTGCGCCTCACACGTTTAACCAGATCTGTAGAGAGACGGAGTACAGCGTGCGTGTTGACATTTTACCTCACCGCTCGGACATTCATAACAATCAGGGCGACAGGTGCCGCGGCTAAAACACGTCCAGACCCTGCGATGCCGGAAGAGCTGTGAATTCAGACGACCCAAGCACATTCTTACCGCGCGCCGTAGCAGGAGAGAAAACCTACTAAGCACAGTCAGATAGTGTCTTCCAGGTAATAGGTGTTCCGTTGGTATTCATGCGGGAGTGAAACAAAAGGAGGAGCTGGCGTGGGGTTGGCCGACAGAAGGAGCGAACAGATAACGGCAGCAGTCATGGGGGTTCCTTCAGGACTATTTTAATATTCTGCTCTTTCAGCAGGAAAGTTGTTAACAGCTAGCCACATTGAAACGGTAAGATTAGGACTCGGCAACAGTCTCTGATCAACTAGCTTAACCAACATTTGTTTGGCCTTCTCTAAAACATCCATATAAGATGGTAGAAATCAATGGAGGTTATACAGAGTTGCATGCTTTTTTTTTATAAGAACTCCCCCCAAAAGTGTGTTTTTCCCTATACGCTCGGAATGTGTTGTCCGAGACGTTGTTGTTCAGGCCTATATAGCTCGTTGCTTTCACACGGGTTGGGAGAATAGGAAAAACTATAATGAAATCCAAACCAATCTATTTTTGGTTAGCATTTAATCGATTGGTCAAGGAATTTAGACTCTATTTGGAAGGGGAAAAAATCCTGATGTCTATTTTGGTTGAAATCTGAACACTTTGTGTATTTGCCACCAAACAAATATTTTGGTATAAACTGATTAACATTTGACCTGTGCAAGTGGATTTATTAGACAGTAACACATTCCATTCTAAAATACATGTACAAAAAAAAGTTCTAAGAATAATTATCTGATGTGACATTTTGTTAGTCATAGCAGGTACCCTATGAATGTCCATATGTGGTACAAGATATGAGACAAACCAACCTGCAAGTTTATTCCTGTAAGAATCTGTTAAATATATGGGAAAACACTACGGTGGACCGGAGATCCCCTGGGGTGAAGATCCTCATTTCCCCTGATTTTCCGTTCCATTAGGTAGATTCAGATGTTCTTTTTATAAAAGCTGTCTTTGCCTTTAGGGGAGGTAGAGGGAAGATACTCATTGATTTGTCCTGCCTCGCAGAGTCTGTCTTTGCACCTCTTCCGGACAAGTCCCAGTAGACACGGGATGTGTTAGATGTCAGGTGCAGCTCATTGGAGGTGGATGTCTTCCTCAATTTCACTCAGGTCAAGCAGTCTAATATTGGCCCTGTATTGGCCCTGTATTGGCCCTGTATTGGCCCTGTATTGGCCCTGTATTGGCCCTG
>JACXGK010004098.1:0-13729 GCA_016801125.1 Novumbra hubbsi | reverse complement strand
ATCATTATTATAATTATCCTGGCCACCCAGGCATTTAACATAGAAGTCGTTAAGCTGACTCTCTTTGTCACAGCCTACTGTGGTGAGTGCGTACATTTTCATCATTTTGTAAAGGCATATTTTTTAGGCCACATGCTCCAACACATATCCTCCCTTGGCTGACCAATAGTGCACTGCGACCGAGTCACGTAGTGAGTCACGGTGAGTAGCACTCTGTTACAAACCAGGGCACTATCTAAGTACTAGGGAGCCAATTGAGAGGCGGCCATTTGCATTAGGACATTGTGTCACGGATGTTATTGTGACGTTCTTAAAAGAGAAAACGAGGAAAGAGTTTGGCATAGTTTGGCTGAAAGGAAACTCGCTCTCTGGGTCTTTGTGTTCCCTATCAACCATCTCTTCGCTCCTTTCTCCAGGTTTGTTACCGACACGACCGGCGTCCTCTTCTCCTTTCAGTTTCATCTTCTCTCAGGGTTTGCCTTATTATCCAGTGTGCGAATGATAAAAACGACTTCACTCTGGGAAGCATCATGAGACTTTATTATCAATGTTCTTTTGTTAATGTCATATTATGAATTTCATAATTTGTCAAGACGACCGGTTCGAAAAGTAGGCTTGCAGGAACACTTTGCTCTTTCCTAACATAGCAGATAAATCAGAAGCCCAAATTTTCTGCGTTCAATTTGAGTCGGCTTGTGTGTGCTGCATTATGGTACTGTGTTTTGAGACCGGATCAGGACTAAAGACTGATCCTAAATGTCAGCTGGGGGGTTGTAAGACTGGTTAAAAGAAGTGCACTTCCTAGGGAATAGACTGCCAAATTGGGAATGGTCTCTGTCTCTGGTAGGTAAAGCTGTTCACAGTATTTACATGCATTATTTATACTAATAGGCTGGCTATTCTGAACCAGGTCAATCGCTCCTTCTTACCAAAGCCCCTAAACCAGAACCACCAGCTGACTATTATTAAACCTTTAACAATTTATTCTGCTGTAATTTATGATGAAAGAAGGTTGTATCTAACTAATGAAGACAAATGGACCTAGAGAAGAAAACTTGTGTTAATCTTGCTATTGCCGTTAATTCTTAGTGCTCTGTATTTTAAGGAAGCCAAACGCAATTGTACACCGTTAGGGTTTGAAGATTAAAGATCTCTTCACTGGCCAATCAGAACATTTTCCCTGGCACTGTGCTGTTACCATTTATACTTTAAACTTCCTGTTCACAGTCCACACGGTTCTGATTAGTTGGCTTGGTCCAGTATGGAAATCATCACTCAGACAGATTGAGAGGTGGCTATTAATTGCATTATGGCTGAGCAAGGACATGCCAAACATTGTTAATAAGCAAGATTCATTATTGCTAAATCCCAAAAAGAGTGAATAATTCCAATGAAATTTTAATCTAAATCAAACATCTGATTTTAAATTGGCTGTTTGAATGCATGTTACACGCATCATCCGGTCTCTCTGTGGGCAAGTCCTATTTAAAAGAGCACAGAGGTTTCTACTCAAATCCACACTTTTTTAGTCTAGCTGGTCAAAGATCCAGTATGAAGAAAAGGGGGAATGTTCAGTCCTCATTATACATCTTCCAATCGTAATGTTTTAGAAACCTTGCATTTGTGAATGTTGCATAAAGCCAGGACCGTTATCGTTGTGAAAAGTTTGGTAATATTGAGGCTAACGGTAATATCTGTTTAAATCTGTCTAATATGGTTTGACAAATAACCATATAATATGGCTGGGATGGAAAAGACATTGCTGTTGATCAGCCATTATTAAATGTTAAGGGTAATGGTAGCCTAACGTGGAAGGGAGGCTTACTTGAAATGGCATGTGTGTATAATAAATTCCAGTCATCTGTGTTCTCAGGTATATAATGAGCTTAACTGAGGTCGTTGTGTGTTTGTAGCCCAGTTGGTTTTGTAAGCACACATATTCAGATGAAACTCACTGGCATCCATGATAAATGTAGAATTCTGATCTCAGTGAAGAGAATGAAAGTCATATTGTGGAAAACAATAGATGTTCGGATGGTTGTCATTATCTGAATCCTCTCACTATAATGAAACCTGCAAACCCCCCTTTTCCTTCCTCACACACTTACACACACACACACACAATGTAATGTGCGAATGACTGATACTGGCATGTTAGGAATAGTGTGATGGTCGCTGTGAAAGCAAAATAAAAAAGATTATTCTATTATCATCGCACGCAGATGCTTATTGCCCTCCAGGGGTTATGGCAGTGAAACAAAATGCAATTTCTTTTTGTTAAAATGCGTTTCAAAATATGTTCAGAAACATGCACCAAATGCACATTTCTAGTCGTCCATGAACACTGTGTGCGAAAAACGACTTTCTGTTAAATCAGACTTTTGCTGAGTTTTTCACATCGGATGAGGTTTTAAACAATACCTCAAATATTTTCAGTTTCCCCTACCTGAACACAAAAACCTGATATTTAAAACTAGTGCATTACTTGAAAATAGGTGCCTCGAACAGGTTAACATTTTCACAAAAATAATTTTGTTGACACTAGCATTAGCTGCAGAATAACATGAATGACTGAGCTCTAAATGGCAGACAGTGTAGTGCACTAGTTTGGACCTTAGGGACGTGTAGAGAATGGGGTGCCATTTGAGACACACATACATCCTTTTCCACGAGTGTGTGTTTGGGACTTTGAACAGTTGACTCTGGCAACTGCATGTCATTTTTTAATCAGTGTGAAATAGTGACTTCTGTTCCTGGCCATGGTCTTCTGGTGAAGTTTGTTTATTCATTTATTAATGCTGTTTCTTTTTGTCCCCACCGGTGGTGACTTAGAGAAACCTTGTCGGCGTTCTAGGGTTTTGTAAAAGTCTAGAGGAGAAACCGAGAGAGGAGAGAGAAATGGGATATAGGGATGGGAGGCAAAATGAGAGATGGAGGGTAAAGAGATGTGTGAGGCAGAGAAGTACCCGGCTCCAAAGACTGTCCCCGTTCAAAGTTCTCCTGGTTGCATTGCAGATCTAGATGATATCTGACAATTCCAGCTGCCACTCTGCTGACCATTCCCCTCCAGGTTGTCCCTGTCTTAGTTTATCTGGTCATGCTTCTGACCTGGAATATATTCTGTAGTCTCTGGACATTATTAATTACTACAATCTGTACTTGTATGTTCACTGGGCACGGACAAAATAGGACTGGTCACCCAACAAGTCAGGTTCCTCCCTCCGTTTCTTTCTAAGTTTAGACCCCTTTTTCTTTTCCTAGCCTCTGTGCATCAGCACTGCTGTTACTTGCTCCTTGGGGTTTCAGGGTGGGTGTTCTGTGAACACACTTTGTGACAAATGCTGATATAAAAAAGCTTCATAAATACATTTGATTGATTGAGAAAAAGTTAAGGGAGAGAGAAAGATGGGCAAGGCAGAAAGACAGACATGAGACAGAAAGCCGAGAGAAGGAAAGAGAAAGTTGTGGGGGCAATAGAGACATAGAGAGTTTAGTTTCCACACCGTCTATGTGGATTGGGTCTTATTGGTACCTGTCTAGTGATGGTTCGTCCTCTGCTACATGCAGAACATCTGGAACTTTCCCTGCATGTGTTGGCAGTGGTGTGGTGTGTGATCATCTCAACGGAATGTCGGCAAGTGGAGGTTTAGTCCTTAGTGACTCCTCAGTTGGTTTCTGCTGGCGACACCGATAGTAAAGTTGCTTTGTATGAAAAGGGTCTTCCACATGGCATTTAATAAATTGCCTTTACAAGGTGATGCCTCAGGTTTTGGCCTGGTGGGATAATTTTACAAAACATTTGCTTTGACCTATAACGAGAGTTCACACATTTGGTACCAACAATTAATTAACAAATGTAGTGTTTGTTTATGATTTGAAACACTTGTTCAACTCTCCCTTTATACTTTATGTTGTGCAGTTCATTTTATTGCCTGTTGGAATTTACCCCTCCCTAGGAGTATTAAAATACATTTTAATCATATCACCTGTGGAACTTATAACATCCGCTAAAGCTTTGGGGACGGACATTGGAATAGTTAAAATGCATGTATGCAAACCAAACCCCAAACTCACGCGGAGCAGATAAATGAATTTCTCCACAATCGTATTACGGAATAATATGTTAGAGTGTGTGAGTCACTGTGCCTGGAGTAGATTTCCTGATACAGTAATCTAGAAGAGATGGATGTGTTTGTTTTGTTCTCGTGCCCCAGTTACAACGCTGTGAAGCCCATACTACGCTGATTACAGCCTGGGAAACCCGTGTTATTGGTCTATGGTTCCACCAACCCTCAGTAGCCGAAACATTCCTGCGGCCCTCCACACCCCCACCCCCCTCGTGTGTGTGGCCAACCTCTCTCCTCCCCCGGTATTCCTTCCCCTCCCTCTATCCCACCTCGGCCCTGCAGGTCTGAGCTGCATAACGCCGTGTAAACCCGGGGATTACAGTGGGCAGCGCCATTTCTCTGGCCATGCCTCGCCGTGCCACTGTGGATCAGCACGGCCTGCTTCCATCCCTGGGGGGGTTGCTCCACCCGCGGGTGGCGCCGTCGAACCCCCGTCCGGCTGAAGCTGGTCAACGTGGATCACAGGACGGACAGTGGGGCTCCCCACGACTATGGCCCGTCTCTCCGCCGGTATACGTGTCTGACCACGTCGTCCCGTCTCTGACTGCCTGGCGACGGCACTGATGGAACAGCCAAAATGGCAGGCGGGATTATGAATCGGCATGGGGGGAAGAGTTTGAAAGGCTGCGAGAGGTGTCCATTTTGGACAAAGGGTAGCCGAAGGGGAGACGGTCATGAAGCGGAACGTACGCCGCGACCGCGGGTCAGTCTGCAGCACGATGGCACAAAACACACATCTCAAAACACCTTTAAATGGACAACTCTGCACCCCCCCCCACCACCCCCCCAAAAAAGGAAAGGAGAGACAGTAAAAATAGGACAATTATGTAAATCTGTTTTGCTCAGCAGTACTAAATACTGCACATACTAATGACTATTCATGTTTAATAATTTACAGTTCAGGCCGATTTAGCAAGTTCAACAATTTCTTCTGCTTTCTAAGCTCTGAGTGGGGAATCCCTGCTGGGTTAATTATGATGCGTTTTCAAGGTTGCAGGCCTGTTAGAAGACACGGCGTCCCCTTGAGATGTGCGGATAGACAGACAACTAACGTCCCGGAGAGGGAGCACTTAACCACCCTCAGTTACATTTCTTTTTTACGCGCCCCCACCCACCTACCCTTCTACAACCCAAGGCTCCACCCCGGGCTCGCTGCCCCCCCACGTTCCCACCCAACACGCTGTCATCCCCACAGACGTCGTAGGGCTCTGACCCTGCCGGTCTCTCCACACCCTCCACACTCTCTCATCGTTGCGTCTTTGCCCTCTTGTCTTAGTCAATTCCATTGCAACCCCCGCCCCCCGCTCTTACTCTGCTCTGCCGAGACTGACGGGGCTTCTTAAGCTTTTGCCCGCTGTGCCTAAAATATGAAACATGGCCGGCGTTTGAAGCCGACCGCTCTCCCTGTTTGACTCTGAGGCGTGTTGTTTGCGAAGTAGACGGCCTGAGAGGTGAAGCAAGGAATTCTGTTTGCCTGGCGGCGCTGATACAGACTGGGGCCCACGGTGGCCAGCTGGGTGTTGTTGAGCTGCAGAGCTCCAGACTGAAGGACCCTGTGGGACGCGGTGTTTGCCAGCGAAGGCTCCCTAATCACAGGCTGGCGTTCATCTCCAACTGGCTGCTCTCAGACAGAATTAGAGCCCGTTGATTGGAAGAAGCATGTGACCCTGGTCGTCATGCTTCTGTATCCATGTCCACTCAGACATCAGCTCCAAGGAGGACATGTCGGATGGTCCCTGTGGGACAAGTGCTGCGGGTGTACAGGAAGGGGCCTCCACGAGGGCCCTTCTCAGAGTCCGGACACACACACACACACACACACATTCTACTGTTCACACTGTCATTTTAGATTTGTTTTTTCCTCATTAATAGAGCGCTGTAACACGGAACCAGAATTTAATAGATTACTTTATTTTTCTTTTTTTCTACATCGTTATTTTCATTTATGAAATGCAACTCCAGTTTTAATTTCCACGCACGATTAATTGAATTGGCTGGGAATATTAACTATAATCTTTTGATTAAGGGCAGAATGGGTAATTATTCATTCCATTCAATAACAAACAACTATTGCAATCTAAAATTGAAATAAATGTCTCCAATGTACTAGGAAAAATAAATGTTGGTGCAACTACCGTATTGTTTATTTTATATTATATCCACAATAAGTCATATTGTCTTCTATTCCGGCAATGACTAGCAAACATTTGTTTGTGCAGAGTTATTTGAGGATAATAATGGAGGAAGGAAGAAATGATTATAAAGAAATTATATTGCGAGGTTAAAGATTCCAATTCAAGATTTTATCCCTTTATGACTAGAAAGACCAGACATTTGTGAAAGCACCTTTGTAACAATGAAGAGACATTTTGACACATGAAACATTCTAACAATAAAAATATTTTATATGCTATTGGAAGAAAATAATAGAGTTATGTCTTGGGTATCATTAGAATACCAAAATAAATGAACATTTCAACGAACATAATGGCTTTACTTCATCTAGCTCTAGGCTATCAGTGGCTGTGTGCTTGTGTGAAACGTTGGTTTTCCCTGAAAAAAACCTTTTCAGATTGAGTGAAAATGTTTTATCTTTTTAGTGTTTTGTTTTGATCCTTCTACAAATGAATGGTAAAAACACCTGTGACCTTTGCCGCAATAAGTAATGAGCTTTTAAAAGCAGCTTACAACATAGATTCAAAAGTCGAGCCACATGTATGAAGACTGCACTTATTTATGATGGGGCGCAGTATTTTTAAAAATGGCGGAGACCTAGTATTCCAAATGTATATTAGGTTTTGCCCTTTGTAGTTCATTAAAGCTGCATGCAGTTTACAGTATATGGGAAATGTACACAGCACAATGTTAATTGACCACTTTTGGGCACTGAAATACGACACGTCTTAGTTACAGCTCATTTTGGTGATTGCCATGTACTTCTACTACCCGTGTTGTGTGCATGACTTGGGCTACACCGATGTGTCTCAGTTGACCTCCTGTTTTCTTGCATGGTTGTCTGTCAGTTAAGTTTTTGGTCAGATATCGGTTACTTTAAAGGTTTTTCATCAGAGATCTGTAGTGTATGTTCGAATAAAGTGGTGGATGCCGCAGATGTTTGTTTTGCTGGGGCCAAGGTTGGTCTACTTGTCCAAACTGCTGCCTCCAGTGCAATACATCTCAGCACACTTACCTCTCTCAAAATGTCATACATAGCATAACAATAGTCTTTGTTGTCTCTGGACATCCACCCAAACATGGCAAGGAGCAGCGTTTCAGAGGCGGCTTGGTGTTCTGTTAGGATTCTGGAGGTGCTGCTGAATGCTCAATTCAATCCAGTGATTCCAAGGATATATCCACTGATTCAATCCAGTGATAACTTTGTTTCTTTTCTATTATTGATTCTTATGCTCTGTTGGAAAAATCTAACAGCAGAGCAGATATTCCAAATTCAATTTGAGGAATAATTACTTTTTAATAAAAAAAAAAAAAAAGAAATGTTATGAGTTGGTGTGTTGGAATGAAAGAAATCCATTCTGAGCTCTGCTGTCCGGTGTTCTGTCAAAGATATAAGCTACGCTCTTAAAGGTTAATCCACCACCCTCTATTCACCAATTAAATTGCTGTAATGTTAACTTAGTTGTGTGTGGAATTGATGAAGATGTTCAAGCCAATAATGAGGCATTTCCCCATAAACAGTGGGGTCAAACATTTTCTCTTCATTAACAAGATAAGGTGAAGCTGCCTGCGTAAAAATGACTGTACCAATTTAATGTTCATGCACTAACGATAGTGTCATAAAAATCATCCAATTATTACTCCTTGCTCTCAGACCCTAGAATTGTTTCTTCAAAATTCAGTGTTGTTTTAAATCAACTGTTCAAACATTAATGACTGTAACATTTAAGTAATAACCTTAGGTGGCACACGGGCTTTACTTATAATTGCTCTACTGATTGTATGCTCCATTCAGAACTTCCCAACATGCCAACAAATGTTTTAACAAAATACAGGATTATAGAAAGATATAGAAGATATAAGACTACAAAATGTAACAAACTGACTAGCCAGCCAACAAGCCTTGTAGCTGCAAGTTAGTTGTTGTAGCAGCTTACTACAAAAGATACTACTTACTACGAAAAGGATCCGAACAATGAAAACAGTCTTACAACTGATGTATTGAAATTAGGACAGTTAACTACCAGACCTTTCTGTTGGGGAAGCACATTGTGCCCATTGACACAAAAAAACCAGTATGAAATGTCTGACGCCACAAGGCCGAGCCGGTTCTTTCAGGAATATACAGACAGAATTGTTACAAAAAATGGAGCGCACATATTTACGTAATCCATGATGTCTTGCAGAACATGAAGTCCAATCAGAGAGTTTTAAAAACAATAACCACCCATCACCACTTCATTCAAGTGTGTGTACGTGTACATCATTATGCATCTGCTTAATTATTTTCCAATTTACCAGTGGCATGAAACTAGGTACGTTATCTATATCTTTCAGCTGATTGGGGCAGTTGGTGTGGAGTGTGGAATCCCTCACATAAACACCTTTACATTTCATTTAATTTCCATTTTTCGTTTTGGATCTTGGACTCATGCAAATAAAGAAAGAACTCCCCTAACTCCGGTTAAATTATTTTGTTCCTGGATCAAAAGTGGACAGAAGCTAACAGTAGGCATCAATACATTTTCTGAGCGTATTTGGGAATGTTAGGACATGGAAGCAGCTTAATCTGACTTCCTGGTGGGGTATTTGATCTGTTTGTGCCAGCGACAGCCGTGAGAGCCACCCTCCCATGTGCCAGTGGAATAAGCTGGGATGAACTGAACGTAGACATATTAAGTTGTTTTCACATCCAATCTGTTTACTTCTGTTCCCAGGATCAAAAAGGCTTCCCAAAGACAACGTGGCCCGTTGAGAAAAAAAAAGAAAGTGTTTTGGTTGCTGATCTTCTGCATTAATCAGTGAAATCAGGGGCCATAAATGGGATTATTAGGGGAAACAATCTAGCAACAACGTTTCAATTGACTGATTAAATGAGTCTGACTGTATTCACTAGCTGCGCTGTTGTGTTGACGTAACCATGCCGTTGTGTTAACAGAAGCCCCAGGGCAAACCCAGTAGGGATAGGACCCCACTATTCTGTGGGATGGGACCTCACTAGCCTGCCTGGGACCACCACTGTCAAGTTCCCCTCCTGAATAACAAGACTAGGTTTATGGTTACATAGACACACCGTGAATATAACCAAATAGGACAATTCTCACAACCTTTTAAACCATCATGGGGTGCCGAGTTTAGAATGTTTAGAACTTGTTTTTACTGCGCTGGCGTCTGGTGTAGGAGAATATAATGTAGATGAACTATCAGCCGTTTAGCCACAGTGTAACAGGGGCAAGCACCTTGAGCCTGGACACAGGGCTCATTGGGCATCCGATATGGTAGATCCCAGAGGGTCAGAGGTCTGAAAGCTGGGTAGACGGGGCACACTTCTCACCCCAATGATGCATAACAGTGTGAAGGAAACAGGACCTCGTCTCTTTAGGCGCTTTGCCTCCCTGATCCTGGTCCCGGAGTGTTTGGTTCTCCCATCAAGCATGTGGTTGAAAAGAATCTTGGTTCTGCATGACTAGCAGCTTTTTTTGGGTCAAGCCAGCTAGCTATAAATTCATGTGGATTATACATATACTCTCAGGTAAGAAGTCCCGGAAACAATTTACGAAACTGAAGCATGGAACTGATTTTAATTTGTGAAATTGCCCTAAAATGCCTTGACTAAGCAGCCCCTGGGAACACTAGCCCCCCATCGCTAACCCCTGTGAGCTGGTACATCTAGCCTATTGGGCTGCTTTTGTTCTAACAAGCTGAGAAGGGGGTGTGCCGTTTCTGCTCCTATTACCGTGGTCAGTGGTGTGGTGGAAAGTTGTTGGTGTGAACCAAAGCAATAGGTTGGCACGGAGAGAATGCATGCAGACACAATGGCACCCTTTGAAGCACATGCAGGGTAGTTGGGGGGGGGGGTCTGATTAAAAGTAGTGTTTAGAGTTCCATTCTGGACACAGGGTTTGTCGGACAAGGGCCAGAGGGGTGGGGAGGGGGAGGGGCGTGGACAATCGAAACGGCAGTGGGGGAGCTGACACCCAACTGAAGCACCGCGTCACGTCGCCAGCTCAACTTCACCTGGCTCGGCAGCAGAACCTCTCTGGGCCGCAGCTCCATGTCCTGAAGGCATTCACTAACTCTGCCCCTGCAGCTCCCGCCCCAACCCGCCTAGCACAGTACCCCAGTGGAAGCGCCATGCCCGGGGCCTAGACCAAGTTAAGATGGCCCGTCAGTCTGCCTGGGTGTACAAGGAAGCGTTAAAGAAGATCAGATAAAGGAGATGAGATGTGGCGAAACTTTTTGTCCCCCCCCCAATGTTGAAATGTCAAGAGGAGCCAGGGATACATGGGGAACAAAGGGGTCTGTTTGAGTGTGAAGAGTGAGGCATTATGGGATGCTAATAGTGCCGTTCTTTAGCCTATGACTGCAGACACAGGAGAAACCAGACGTAGTCATTCATTTTTAGCCTGAAGTAAGGCCTTATCTGTCCCTCAGAAGATAAGGAGATGCACTAGCTCTCTCTCTTTGTCTATCTCTCTCTCTCTGACTCTCTCTCCAAGTCTCTCTTTCGTTTTCCTGCCTCTAGAGCCGGGTTGACCAAACTTTTTTCTACGAATAGCCGTTGGCCGAAGGTAACGTTGCATTATACCAAACTGTATTATATGGCGTGGCGGGCCACATCAATGGTCTCCGCGGGCCCTAGTTTGGGCAACCCCTGCTCTAGAGAGAGCGGGCACAGCTGTGTGTGGGTGGGCAAATATGTGTTATTGGAAGTTGAAGTTAACATTACTGAATGTACCGATGTTTTTACTAGGCCTTCTTTTGCTGACAGATGAGCAGTTTTCATTTAAGATGAGCAGTTCATCAGTGTGTTGAAAAACAGGCACCGTCTCCTGATAACAATTATTTCGGCCTGGCGCTGATTTCTGTTGAGGTGTTCCTGTGCTATATTCGAGGAATACCAAAAAGGGCGGCTTGCTTTTCTGAGCACGTCCGGTGGATGTTGCTTCTTCCCCTCCAGGTGGAGGTAAGGAACAGGGCGGGTCCCAGAGTGACAGAAAGATGGGTTGACGTACTCCCAGACCTGCCGTATCATCCCCCTCGCCACATCTGCAGCCCTGATCATGGGACAGATAATGCTTTATCGATTAGACATCCTCGAAATTTTTACAAGCACTTAGAGTAGCCATTGTGCTGTAAATTCTGATTTTATGACTCTCTCTAATCATCCGTCCTCTGTTAAAGGCCCTTCATCAGATGTGTGATATTGCAGCGTTGGCTTCAGTCGGACATGCCCAAGGTAGCGGTAACACAATGGGTCTATGGACAGCTCTAATAACAGGTTGGGACGAAAGAACGAACGATTGGCGACCATTAGTTGTATATCTATTTTCAACTGCTAGCTCCCCCAGACAGCATAGATGACTTGAAATCAATGAAAGAGCACTTAAATGCTCACTGGTCTTTTTAACCAATTTGAATTAATGATCTTCTCTGGATTGATCTGTCAAGACACCTAAAGCAATAGCCGGTAGCTTTTTATAATAGATAGATTGATAGAGCATTGCAGAAATACTGTTTATTATCCTGATTGACATTGTGAACGGTCATAATTGGCATGCAACACACAAAAGCCTTCTGGAGAACATAGTATTTTCCGGAGACTATTGTGGCCAAAGAACTGATGGTTTTAAAGGATTTCTTGTGTATTTTATTGTTTAGAAAATGTAGTGGTATCTAATGTATTGACGGTTAGCTATGGAGTAAAAAAGTATGTTTTGAAAACATTATATATATATATATATATATATATATTAAACAGGGAAAACCAGCTGAGATTGTGATCTCATTCACAGTGATGCCCCTTTTTGTTTCATCAATCTACAGATCTAACCCACATTAGAGCTATCAAACACAACTAATAGTAAAAAGGTAATTTAACAATTGTCTGCACTGCTTTAGGCGTAGCCGCTTTCAACTTCCGTTAGTCCCGCAGAACATTCCCAGTGTCGGGGGAGTAGTTGGTTAAAAAAGTTCTACCCATCTTGGAATGTATCAGGGGTACTTCTAGTACTAACCAGTCCTGTGAGCGGATTTGGTAGTTTCTTCAACAACGTTTTTAGAAAATATAGTGAGGATGTTTCTGTGGGATGGCCTTGTAGAAGTTGACATCTGAATCAATGTATGCAAGAGTACTTAGTGATCACAGTGATTTACATGATAAAATGCAGTATAAAAACATATTGTATTGTTCATGTAAGATAGAAACACAGTTTTTTGTGTAATGTGGTCAAAACACAACATCGTATGGCACCAAAGAAAAACACACAGGTATAAAACATAGAGTGGTACAGTGGGTAACAACATCTGCTCTGAAATGTTTGATGTGCATCACTGAAAGCAAAACTGTAAGCTACTTTGAAACAATGCTGGAAGAAGATCTAAATCCAAATCCCCATCAAACTGATTGACAAGAAATGGTTCGGTGGTTGAATGAAGCTGCATGGAAAGCTGGATGATTTCTTTTTACTGGATGGTCAGCTAATATATTGGGTTCTGTTTGGTTTCACACTGTGATCATTGTGATTTTGCGGACATTGTTTCAGCTTTAATCTAATTCACTTAAATGAGCAGAAAATGTTCACAGAATATTATCGTCACACGTGCAAATGGTCAGGAAGCTGCAGATCTTTTGTGCTGGCAAACAAAGATCCTGAAAAGGACTTAGCTCTGCGTGACCAGAGCACTACAGCACAACCTGCAGGCTGTGAATAATAGAATTAAAAAAGGAACAAGTTTATTGAGGTTTAAGACCTTGTAATCCGCACACAATGAACACACACACACATATTACATGCAATATTTGTTTTTCAGCTCATATTACCTTGGGTGAAAAAAATAGCTACGACATGACAGACAAAAGTGGAATGCAAATGTGCTGTCTGAAGTAATAAACTGTCAGAGAGTGTTAGTGGGGGATCTGGAGTCTGTGAGGGGGGATATTCCAACTGAAGGGGACTTAAAGCCACATAACACTACTGTCTGACCTTTACATCTCCTTCATGGATTATTACTATCCCAACAACAATACCAGGATCCTTACCAAGACAAAAGACTGAGAGTGTGAGATTGAGTGAGAGAGAGAGAGGGATAAACAAGGATTTTTTTATAATGAATTATGCATATTGCCTTCCTTGAGGCAGTGCAGTAGATAAATTAGATTGACAGTAGGATTGGGAACGAAAACTCTGGTACATCCTCTGGTTGGAGGCCTCGGCTCCTCCATCTACTCTTCTGTCTCTCAGCTCTGCTCCCTCTCTTCTGTCTCTCAGCTCTGCTCCCTCTCTTCTGTCTCTCAGCTCTGCTCCCTCTCTTCTGTCTCTCAGCTCTGCTCCCTCTCTTCTGTCTCTCAGCTCTGCTCCCTCTCTTCTGTCTCTCAGCTCTGCTCCCTCTCTTCTGTCTCTCAGCTCTGCTCCCTCTCTTCTGTC
>JACXGK010004097.1:7852-35084 GCA_016801125.1 Novumbra hubbsi | reverse complement strand
GGCTCTCTGGCTCTCCTGGCCCTCTGGCTCTCCTGGCCCTCTGGCTCTCCAGGCCCTCTGGCTCTCCTGGCCCTCTGGCTCTCCTCTGTCTCCTCTCGAATTAGCCTTTTCCAAATAAAGCTTAGGACTCACAAACCTGGAAGCCAGTGTGAACTTAAGCAACAGTACGCCATACTGCTTTTTGACTTCCTGAAAGGCACCTTTTCCAGCAGTGAGACATTGTGTGTGTGCACGAGAGTATTTTCCAAGGCCTTGTTGTCGTCTTATGAAGCAGACGTCACTTGACATGGATTTGACTCTTGAGTACCAGAGAGACAGATGACTGGCTGACTTCACTGCTTTGTGTTTTTAATTGCTCACTTTAAAAAAAATGTGTTCTCAGTGAACCTCCCCCTTCAGCCCAGTGGTTAAACAGAGGGGTTTAGTGTTTCACAGTTCTGTTCTAGGGGCTCCTGGACTAGGGTACTGGCTTATTTATTTTTTGCTGGGGTGTTGGGGACATTTCGGCATGAAGGAGAGAGAATAATTTTGGGATTGGGATTTTAGTATCATGGCTAAATGAATGCTGTAGCAGAGAGCAAAGGTTGCCATTGTTTTGCATAGGGATGGTGGTATCATTGCTAATGTAATGTGGCTAGCAGAAACCAAAGGTTACCCTTGTTTTGGATTAGGATGGTGGTAGCATGACTGGCGTAATGTGGCATTCAGAGACCAAACCTTACCAGGACAACATATTGAAAAGTCTTTCAAATGAATGTAGTCATTGAATGCTAAACCTTGCTTTTGGATAACACGTATATCAAAAACCAAAGGTTGCCACTGTTTCTGTTTGGCTGGTCCTCATTACTTGTTAAATATCATCTTTCTGGACGGGATTGCATTTACTTCTGATTTAATTTTGCTTTTAAAGTAACTGAAGATATATTGTGTAGCAAGTTGCTCTCTGGTGAAAACTATTTGGTAATGCAAATAGTTATCCCAGAATAATTTATGCTTTTAGAAACAGGTTTGTTGCTAAAGGGATTTGTTTACAAACAAAAACCATGATAAATACAGTACTTGTGGTAAAAGTGTGCTTTAGTGAAGGGCTCCATCTAGTGGCATTCATGTAAAATGACAACATTGATTTCATATATTGACATTCTTGCAGAAAGGTTATTGTTAACCTGAATGTAATGTTGTGTTATTGACTGTTTCTGATTCTACTAGGGTTACTTGTTCTCTCCCTTTTGTCTAGGATATCAATGTGTGCATCCTGGAGAATTACCCAGAATGCTCCAACCCAAGACTATTCTACATAATCCCATATTTTTGTGGACAGCACCCTCAGTGCAGGTAAATAGACTGTATTAAACCAAATCAGGGTTAAAGAAATATAGTAATACTTGTAAAGAAATGTGGCATTACCTCTGTGTTGTCCTGGCTGTTGTTACTAGCAGTATTTATTCAAGGCTTCGTTACATTTGGAAATATAATTGGTTTTCTTTTCCTCTGGGTTAACAGATATATTCGTCTGATGTTTTGTGTGTTTCAGGGAGCCAGGAGTATGGGCACTAGAGAGGGCCAAACAGAACGTTCTAGAAACCTACCTGATAGTGGGGATCCTAGAGGAACTGGAGGATGTGTTGCTCCTTCTAGAGAGACTGTTACCTCACTATTTTACTGATGTCCTCAACATCTACAAGAGCCCAGGTACAGCAAACCCTGGCCTGTATAGATCTGCCACTAATTGAGTAGAATGTACTTACCACTACTGAGTTGTGGTTGTTCCTCCCAGCTATCTAAGTGTCTGCTTTTGCTTTTCCTTTTCTGCATTCTCATAGCCTCCTTTATTCTTTGCCTGTTGATCATTTAAAACCTGACGGAGAAGGTAAGAGTCGAGGGACCATCTGGGTTTATCATGCAGTCAGTTGAGAAGATGCAAAGAGAGAAAGCGAGAAAAAAATATTAAGAAATGGTCATAGCCCTCATGACAAAATGTGTAAATTGGCAATATAAAAAACGGAAGAAAAAACTCACACAATTGGGTGTTTTTCTCCATCCCTATGAACCCAAGGACTATGACTACATGCCTGTCGTCCGACCTCTGTGGTAATGAACTCTTGTGCTGTCCCACCTTCAAGCCATCCCCGACCCTCTCCTGGACACCCTGCATTTGCTCTACAGACCCCAACAGGTCTGTAGACAATGCAGTAAACACAGCCCTCAATAACCCAGCACATGGACTTTTCAGGAACCTATGCCAGGATCCTGTTGGTGGACTTCAGCTCTGCTGCATCATTCCAGCTCTGATGCAGGACAAGCTCTCCCAGCTGCAGGTGTGTCACAGACTTCCTGTCTGACAGGAGGCAGTGTGTGAAGCTGGGGAAACATCTCTCTGATCCCCATCAGCACAGGATCTCCTCAAAGCTGCGTCCTTTCCCCTCTGCTCTTCTCCCTGTACACCAACTGCTGCACCTTCAGTCATCAATCCGTCAAGCTCCTGAAGTTTGTGGATGACACCACCCTAATTGGGCTCATCTCTGGAGATCGACATCCTGGTGATCAGGTGCAGACAGAACCATCTGGAGCTCTACACAGTTGAAGACATTAGAGATGGTTGTGGGTTTTAGGAAGAACCCAGCCCCACCCACCCCCATCACCTTGTGTGACTTCTTAGTCATCATTGAAGAGTCCTTTTGCTTCCTGGTCACCATCATCACCCAGGACCTCAGGTGGGAGCAAAACTCAATCACAAAAAAGCACAGCAAAGGATGTACTTCCTGCGGCAGCTGAAGAAGTTCAACCTGCCAAAGACAATGATGGTGCACTTCTACACAGCCATCATTAAGTCCATCCTCACCTCCTCCATCACCATCTGGTACACTACTGCCACTGCCAAGGACAAGAGCAGACTGCAGCGTATCATTCGATCTGCAGAGAAGGTGATTGGCTGCAATCTGCCATCCCTCGAGGACCTGTACACCACCAGGACCCTGAGGCACGCTGGAAACAAACTGTTTCAGCCACTCCCCTCCGGCAGGAGGATACAATTGATAAGGACCAATACCTCACGCTACAAATCTGTTTGTTCCCATTGGCAGCTGGCCTCATCAACAAGGCCAGGTGACCCCCACTAACACTGACCCCCCTCCACCCCCTAACTATGCTTTGGAATACCGGACTTCTGTCTTACACATTGCACTATTACGCAATTACATGTCCTGTTCTTTTTTACTTACTTATTTTTACTTTCTGTATTATTTTATTCACTTACTGTATCAATACAACTACATGTGTTTACTGTCATGCACTAATACACCATAGCAATTAAGTTGACTCTGATTCTAATTCAAGTCCCAAATGCAGATGTCCGACCTGAAAATAACCCAATGGGAAACAAGCTGAAAGTAACCCAATGGGAAACAAGCTAATAGTAACCCAATGGGAAACAAGTTCTCATTTCTACCGCACACGTTCAACTTCCTGGTTTGTTTATTTTTTTTGCAGATTACAGGAAGGTGGGGAACATGACTGGCACGGTCCGTAAGCACACGCCCACTCTGGATGCCCTTCAGGTGCTTTACCACCGCATGCGCTACGAGTACCACTTCTACAACTTTATCCGAGACCAGTTCCACCTGATGAAGAAGAAGATTGGCCTCAAGTCCATCCCCCAGCGCCCAGACCACCAGGCCTCCTTCCTAAAAGAGCTGGCCCTCCGAACCCCTGAGCCCCTGGACGAAGAAGAGGAGCTGGAGGTCGACCTGGAGGATGCTAACAGCTGGTTCGTCCAGCCCTGACCACACCCACGTGACTGAGGACTTTACTGGCAGCCGGTTGGCTGCTGGAAGCATTAGAAGATGGTTGTGGTAATACGTCCTGTCAGCATTCCCAGAAAGACAATTTGTTGGGGGTGTGTGGTTCCCTAATTCCCGTGTTTTTATGGGCTCTGTTTTCCATCCGTCTCGAACTCTCTGCTCCCAGCTGAAGACCTTGGGAAAGGGTGGATGGATTGATGGAAGAAGTACAAATCTCGAATAATAAAAAGGAAAGATTTGTTACTTTGAGGCCTTTCTGCTGGAGGTATCTCCAGGTGAGATACAAGAAGAGACATTTTGAATGAAGGGGCAAAGTGTAAGTGGGCGTCAACAGGAAAAAATTTAGGGATGAAGGTGCAAGTTGTGAGAGGGCGTCAGCAGGGATGATAGAGGGATGAAGGGGCGAGATGTGAGAGGGAGTCAACAGGGATGATAGAGGGATGAAGGGGCGAGATGTGAGAGGGCGTCAACAGGGATGATGGAGGGATGAAGGGGCGAGATGTGAGAGGGCGTCAACAGGGATGATGGAGGGATGAAGGGGCGAGATGTGAGAGGGCGTCAACAGGGAAAGCAGGCTGATAAAATGGAAAGGCTCAAGTGAGACAAGTTGGCTTTTGGCCCGAGTCCTCTGTCGCTTCCTTTCCATCCTGACCTCTTTTCATATCTATGTCCGTTCTCTCTCCCTCGACCTGATTTAGGGGCTTTGTGTTTAAAGTGTGACTAAAATGTGCCAAAGTACGATATGTATGTGGGTTTAAAAACCCTGATTATTTTGGGAAGCGTGTGTGTGTTTGTAGGGGGTGGACTTGATTTATCCTAAATGTGACAGTTTCCCAGATTGTTTAACAGATGTCAAAATTATACACGAGGGTCAAATAGAAAAAGAGCACCTATCAATTCAGAGAATTCCAAATGTGGGTCTAAGATTGGATTAGACAACAACACTTGTCAAACTGACAATGTATAAAGATAGGTTTAATATTTTAGGACATAACTTGGGACATTGTGAGAAAATATGACATTGGCAGTGAAATAGCATGTTTGTCCTCAAACATTTCTGTAGGACAGACTGTTATTGATTTTTGACACCCTAATAAATACAAATATAACTTAGGCTAGAACCTTATAATCAAACGCTTTCCCCAAATTCACCAAATGAAATGACAATTTGTCAACAGTCTCAATACATTGCACTGTGTCGTTTTCGATACCTTTGTACAAATGATACTTTTAGGTTTATAGAATTCCCTCTCTCCAACCCCCACAGTCACTCCTAGTCTCCTAGAAATGTACAGCGCAGGTCTTATTTTGCACTTGGTGTTGGCCATTTCAAGTAACTAAACACCAAGAGCAGAAAATGGACACCACATGCTCTTTCTGGAATTGGTACCTATGCCATAAAACATGCCAGTTGAATACATGTACCCAGGATGTGCATAATGTCTCAGTGTCTTTAGTGTGGATTTTACTTTTGACGGTTTAATTTATTATGTTTTCATTTGCATTCCATACAAGATTCTCAGGAAAAAAATGTTTCATACATAACTGAAAATGTTTTTACTTTCGGGACTCCTACAGCTTTTAAGCTATTCATAGTATCTAAAGAGAATGAAACTTCCAAAATAAAAGATATGAAAAGCTTAAAGAAATGGCTGTCCAGTTTAGTAACTCTGTGGTATTCGGTTGTTATCCAAGTTTGTGCTGCAGATTCCCAATGGTAGAACAGGTTCCTGTTCAGGTAGAGTTGGTCCACCTTCCTCAGACTGGTTTGCCAGGGGGGGTGGGGCCTGTTCATGTAGGGTTGGTCCACCTTCCTCAGACTGGTTTGCCAGGAGGGGTGGAGCCTCTTCATGTAAGGTTGGTCCGCCTTCCTCAGACTGGTTTGCCAGGGGGCCTTGCCAGGGGGGCCTTGGCAGGGCTAGGTGTACGGCTAGGGTGTGCTCGGTTGTAGGTCCAGGTAGGTGGGTCACTAATCCAAGTTTGGGGGGGAAATGTAGTCAAGTGGGTGTATAATATAAATCAGTCAAACAACAACATACAAAACCATGTATCAGTTGTCATCCAGCATAATACACACTCACACTAATTATTTACAACATACACATTAGCAGTTTCATAACCTGACCAACACATTTATATGATTCCAAGTTTCCATCACCCACTACCTCCGGTTATGAAGCGAGTGTGTGCGAGAATGTGGTATAAATCCGGTGCCAAATATTTAAATGAACGATACAATTAAACAAGTCACTAGAAAAAAGTAGTGATAGGCAGAATGTCGCATTACGAAACACAGAGACATTCGAAAAATGTGTGTCGAGCCTTTAAGAAACGCTCTGAACATTTACTCCACTGTGACACCTTCCGGTTAAAAATATAAATCAGATTTTTTATAAAGACGCGTTTCCCATTTAGCTGGAAAGTAATTAGTGGCTCAACAGTTTGGTGTGTGTAAGTTCGTATCCCGTTTTTCTCGTATCTTTCCAGCTTGCTGTTCATTTAACAATTCCTTCATTATAATATTTTAGATGATGAAGAGGCAGTCAGGTCTCCTGGTTTCGTTAATTATCTCGTTACAGGGTTTCGACACCTGCCGTCTCGTGACCAGAATTGTTTCGGAACCGTTTTAGATTAAGTGAGTCTCGGAAACGGTCGGAACAGTATTGTTCCGAAACAATGTGTCCAAAAGCCCGGAACAGCCATCATTCCTTTCCAATAGGCTTTTTTCAACAAAGCATCCAATATAGGGTTTTGCTAATGCGCACAGAGTCATGTGATGCAATAAAAGAAAGGACTAATTGAAAAAGAAAAAAAATACTGAAAGATCATAAGGATTTGAACACCTGCAACATAACTTTTGCTTTAGTGGTCTATATTTCTAATAACGTCTCCCGCAGAGTTCGAGATGCATACTCAGTGTTTCTACCATAGATAAGCTTACTGCGTCTCTCGTGACATCCTTTATGTTGGAAAGAAACGCTTAACAGTATTGGTTGTATGTATCCACTGATCCACTGAACTGGCACTACAAAATGACCAATGGGGAAGCATTATCCACACCTCCCGCTAAAGCCCGCCCACAGCTGTGGGGTCAAAAGGGCAAATAAAGAACAATTGTTTCAAACGAAAGAAAAAAAACATTAATTAAAAGCAAACATTTTTTCATAGAAAATATTATGTAGATTAAATCAATAAAATGCATAAAATTTTGCACGCAACTACAAAATAATTTCTTAACATAAAGACACAAATGTACCTCCATATAGTTTCAAAATGCTTTTTTATCAATGCATGCATTACATGTACATACAAATACACGGAAAGATATGTTCACTTTAGGAATACAATAAAATCGTTGCTGCCTTGCCACAAAGATGGAAAAGAAAACTAATGCGTCTACAAAACAAGGAATTTCGACCATCAATTAAAAACCATGCATGGCTAAAAGGGATCAATATCAACCGTAAAATGTATCTGTTCCAACAGACTATAAAAAGTTTGACCACAAAAACCTTATAAAATTCAAAACATCAAGGAGGATATGTTTGACGTTCCACTTCCATGGCATCATGTGCTGTATATAAGACCACATTTGATGTGTCATTGCAGTTTTTTCAGTACAAGTTGTTATTTAGAATTCTGGCAACACAGAAGATGCTCAGCATATGGGGGATGGAGCAATCTGCATTGCGTAGACACTGTTGGGAGGAAACCGTGGAGCATCTATTTAGGTACTGTCCAATAGCTGTTAACTTCTGGGACCAAGTTTACGAGTGGCTGATGTGTCATGGTATCAACTTAGACATTAATATACAGAAAGAGTTGCTAGGTGATCTGAGAGACCATGCTCATTCAATGGAAAACATGATTCTGTTTTTGGGTAAAACATTTATCTTCAAAGCTACATCTAAGGATTCACTACAGATAACAAAATTCTAGTATTTAATAAAGCATTATAGTACAATAGAAAGATATACCACAATTGAAAATTAATACATGTTATTATATTGGGAAAGGTGGTATCTGGAGAGATGGTCTTAATAGTATAAAAGGTGTATGGGAATAGTTAGGTGTAAGTATAGATGTACAAAATATGTGTATGAATGCTTATGTATATATATATATATACACACACACATACACACTATATGTTTATATATGTCTACATGTGTTTGTGTATGTGTTTTGGATGCGTTGTGTGTCTTAGTGTATGTGTGGTATGGATGATGTATGAGTGCTTTGGTATATGGTAATATTGAGTGTTTGAATGTCACTGGCCATGACACTATCTTGTCATTGCTGGGGCCCATACCCTGGGAGATGTCTTTGCATGGCGGAGTGGCGGGCCAATTCACTATTGACTCAAGGGACTTGAGTGACATACACTTTAAAAATGGTTCATCCACCAACCCTTCCCATTATAAGTGTGGCCAGTGAAGAGGGCTGGTTAGCCAAAGACGGGTAAGATCCTGACTGTGATACTGGGACAACCTAAGACAGGCACAGTCACGCATTTGGTCACATAACACATGCTTGAAGCACATACTTGCACACTTACTGACAGTGTATGGTAACTTCAGAGCATTAAGACCATCATGCTGGCCAGGCCTGGGAAGGAAGTTGGAGTAGAGAGTCAAGAGTAAGGAGAAACGAGTAAGAGCCCAGGTGCCACGTAAGCTGAACCTGTCGGGCCTTACATGGGTGTGGTTTTCGGCGGCAACTGTTGTGTCTTGTCAGTACAGTAAAACTATTCTGTGCGGTTCTGCACGATTGGTGTTATGTTGTTGAGTGTCTGGGTATGCTTGTGTAGGCATGAAAAACAACAAGAGGTTGTTGAAATGATGATAATATTGAAGGTACCAACAACCAGTTGCATACATTACAATGATTTGGATGATAACGCCAGAACCATGGGATGATAACGTCAGAACCATGGGATGATAATGCCAGAACCATGGGATGATAACGCCAGAACCATGGGACGATAACACCAGAACCATGGGATGATAACGCCAGAACCATGGTATGCACAAAATGAAATTAATAATTTAAAAACAACAAATAGGCTTGTTTCAAATGGGGGAAAAATACCCGGTATTTAAACTTGCATACTTCTGCAGGTAATAAGGCGTTCAAAGTGTGCAACAACTACTAAGCAAGTTCCTGTCATAGACCAATTTTAAGTTTACTATCAGGTAGGCTAGCTTGCAGCATTGTGATGCCACGCATTCAAAGCTGTTGGTATTGAACTTGTTTTTTATTACCTGAGACAGTAAATTGTCTGTGATGTAACTAATTAGGTTTTGTTCTATAACACGCACACTACCAGAATTGAACAACGTCTGGCCTTAAAGTTATCTGATGTGTGGGGGAAAAAAACTGATTATAAAAAAGAAAAGCTTATTATTTCAATGAATCTATAAAATACATGAAAACTAATTCATTTGACTTTCTTTGGCTTATTATTGTGTGCAACAAGCACTTCATTACTGTAGTCTGCTGGAATTTGAATACAGTTTACTAGCATATACATGGGGACCACCCATTTCAAAATTGTGTTAATTCTGATTTGATTATGTTGCATCTGCCATCTTAAGGACCAAACACTACTATAGAAACGCATTGATGGGCATTCCAAGTCATTTTAAGTCGCTGCTTCTAGCTCTTGTCTACGTCAAAGAGCCGGCTCATATTGTCACGTCCCCGTCTAGGGACGCGCCCCCACCTCTGCGGGTGGTGAGCCGGCGCGCGACGTCGCCGGAGTTCTAGTCATCATCGTTCGTGTTGTCCTGTTTCCCATGTCCTGTGAATGCGCCCTTCCCTAATTCCCTACAGGTGCAACCTGTTGAGAAGCCATATATCCCCTTCTGTGTCTTGTCCTTGTGTCTGTTATTGTTACATGTATGTGGAGAGCATTTGCACGGTAACACTGCTTTTGATATTCAGCGGATGCGCTGGTTCTCGGTGCCTTTGTGTTTTACCTATTATTTACCTGTGTGCTACTGAGCACCCTTTTGTTTTGTTCTCCTCCTTCGGGAGTATTTCCCTAGAGTAGTAAAAACTCTACAACGCACCTGCGTTTTGGTCCTGCCTCTCTTACGCATCACACAAATGGATCCCTGGCACTTGTTTAGAATGCTTAAAAATAACCACAAAATGAAAAATGTATCTCCCAAGTAAAGTAAAAAAGGTAGTATAATTATGTAAGAGCATGAAAAGCACATTCATGTTGGTTATTATGAGATCGCTTGCTGTTTTGTTCACTAATGTTAACATAACAATGAACACAAAAATAAACTCTCCTTGCTATTTATTGATTCTTAAGTGCTAACTATTAAGAGTTCTTCTGCTCTTCCGGTCGGCCGCAGAGCACCCGTTGTACTAAACTGTGGCACAGTTAGTCCGGATGCTCTTGACTGTGCAGCGGTAAAAGTTTACCAGGATGTTTGTAGATAGGCGGGCCTTCTTTAACTTCCTTAAAGTACAGACGCTGCTGCACCTTTTTTACCAGGCTTGAGGTGTTGAAGGACCAGAAGAGGTCCTCAGATGTGGACAACCAGGAATTTGAAGCCTGCCACACGTTCCACCGTGGTCCCATCAATGAGGACCGGGGCATGGATGCAGCCTTCAGGCTTCCTGTAATCCACAATCAGTTCATTGGTCTTCTTGGTGTTGAGAGCCAGGTTGGTGTCTGCGCACCAAGCCACATGACCTCCTCTTTGTAGGCTGACTCATCGTTGTCGCTGATCAGGCCAACCACCGTGGTGTTGTCCGCAAACTTGACGATGGTGTTGGAGCTGTGGCGAGGGACGCAGTCATGGGTGAAAAGAGAGTACAGGAGTGGGCTACGCACACAGCCCTGTGGGACACCAGTGTTCAGGGTCAGGGTGGAGGTGGTGAGGTTGTCTAACCTGACAGACTGGGGTCTGTTGGTAAAAAAAGTCCAGAGTCCAGTTGCAGAGAGAGGGGCTGATCCCAAGGTCGTGGAGTTTGGTAACTAGTCTAGAGGGGGTGACCGTGTTAAACGCAGAGCTGAAGTAAATGAAAAGCATTATATATGAGTTATATATGAGTTGGTTTTGTCCATGTGGGTCAAGGCAGAGTGAAGAGTAGTGGAGATGGCATCCTCAGTAAACCTATTAGGGCAGTAGGCATACTGGTGTGGGTCCAAAGGGAGGCTGGTCTTAAAATGAGCCAAGACCAGTCTTTCAAAGCACTTCATGATCGTGGGGTTGAGTGCGACAGGTCGGAAGTCATTTAGGCTTGACGCAGTCGACAGCTTTGGCACTGGCACAATGGTTGTGGTCTTAAAGCATGTGGGGACAACCGCTTGGGACAGTGACAGATTGAAGATGTCCATGACAACCCCAGCCAGCTGCCCAGCACATGATCTATGCACACGCCAAGGAACACCCTCAGGACTAGCTGCTTTGCGTGATTTCACCCTGCTAAGTGCAGAAGACACGTCCGTGATGGACAGACTGAGGGGGACGGCATCTGGGTTGAGCTTCAGTTTTGTGGCTAGGTCTTTGTTGTCCCTGTCGAAGTGGGTGTAGAAGGTGTTCATCTCGTTCATGAGGGAGGCATCAGTGGCTGAGGGGGTGGGGTGTTTAGGTCGGTAATCAGTGATGGCTTGAATGCCCTGCCACATGCGTCGAGGGTCAGAGTTGTTTTGGAAATGCTCTTCAATCCTCTGTTTGTGGGTGTGTTCCGCCATCTTGATGCCCCTTTTCAGGTTGGCTCTGGATGTGTTGTAGGCCTCCGTATCTCCAGATCTGAAAGCAGTATCGCGTGCCTTCAGCAGCAGTCAGACCTTTTTGTTCATCCAAGGCTTCTGGTTGGGGAAGGTCTTTATTTGTTTATAGGTGGTGACATTGTTGGTGCAGGTATTGATGTATTCCAGGACAGATGATGCATATGTATCAATGTCAATATGAGAGTCAGTGGTAGCCTGAGTGGCAAACAAACCCCAGTCAGTCTGTTGAAACTGGTGCTGTAGTGATAAGTCTGACCCCTCAGGCCAACCTTTGACTGTCCTCACTGTAGGTTTCTCACGCTTGATGATGGGTAAATACTTGGGAAGCATGAGCAGTGATAGGTGATCAGACTGACCCAGGTGGGGGAGGGGGGCCGGAGAGCCTTTTAAATAATTTGGGGAAAACTGTTTTCAAAATGAAGTGGTTGAAATCCCCAGCAACAATTATAGCGGCATCTGGATGTGACGCTTGTTGTTTGCTAATGGCAGCCTGCAGTTCTTTCATTGCTAGCTGAGCATTAGCGTCAGGTGTAATGTAGACTGCGGTAACAACAATGGACATAAACCCCTGGGGCCGGAAAAGGGTCTACAGTTAATCATAAGATATTCCAGATTGGTAGAACAGTGACCCCCGATGAGGTTAGCGTTGGTACATCACATTTTGTTCACGTAGATGCACAGACCTCCACCTTTGGTCTTACCTGAGTCTACTGCTATTCAATCAGCGCGGAAAAAACACGGAGGTCCTCAAGGCTGATTGCATTATCCGGAGTGGTATTATTTAACCACGTTCCCGTAAATATCATGACGTTGCAGTCCTTAAATCTTCTCTGTGAGATGATTCTTAGTCGTATTTTGTCAATTTTTTTACCTACCTCCGGATGTAGGTAAAGCCACTCAAAAACATTAGTTGCGCAAGTTTTTCGGTGTCCAGTAATTCCAGTCGGTTGTAAATGTTGAATGCCCGGCTGTGCCGGGTGAATATATTAATAACAATAAGATAAACTACTACTAATTTACAAAAACTGGAGAGACGCTGAGCCTCCTGTTGTATGATCCATCTTGGTTTATGTAGACAAGGTTACAAATTCAATTTTTTTAATTGATTTAATGAGTGTGTCCAGACCTTTGGCCTTCTAGTTATCAATTTGAGGTAATTTCAAGACATTTCACATGTTTCCTGAAGCACCTCCCACAAGTTGGATTGGCTTGATGGCAACTTCTTACATACCATAGAGTCAAGTTGCACAATAGGGTTGAGATCTTGTGACTTTGCTGACCACTTCATTATACACAGTGTTACAGACCTGACAGGTGTCTAGCAGGTGGATGTAAATGCAAGACTCCGGGTTCAAGGGTGGATGCAGTGGGGTTGTCAAACTAAGAAAAGCATGTACCTTTGTACAGGGAGCACAAAACGCGACTATGAGCCACATTGAACTGGCAAAACTAAGAGGGAAAACCGGGGTTGAAAGAGTGTGGTGCTAATGCTTCTTCCCTAAATACTCCACACTGCTCAAAAAAACTAAGGGAACACGTAATCATCACAGTAACACCTAGTCCATTAAACTTGCAATGTCAATCTGTCCAGTGAGGAAGCCTAGGTAATTGTGAATCAATATCACCTGTTTTGGTGTAAGGGAGAAAAGCAAGACAACCCCCATAAAGGGAATGATTTTGCATGTGGTGGCCACAGTGAATTGCTGACCATAACCTTCCTATCTGATTCTTCTCTAGTTTTGTGTTTTGCCAATGTCCTTGCATGAGGTGATACCTGCAGCCCATTTAGGTTGCACAGGTAGTCCAGCTCCTCCAGGACAGCACACAGGATGGCCCGCGAAATAGGCAAATGCTAGGGGCGCCGTTCATCCATGGGTGTGCCAAACGACCTGCGTGAAATTGGCTGCGTTGCAAGGGGGAACCAGCTAAAATCCTGCCTAGAGCACCATATTGGTCAGGGCTGGCCCTGATGGCACATGCATACGTGCCATCGCAAGAAGGTTTTCTGTTAATAAGAGAAGGGGCGTTACGCGAGGAGAGCTGGACAGGGCAGTAGAAAGGCATCAACCCAGCGTTATCTGCTTCTTTGTGCGAGGAGGAACAGGAGGAGCACTATCAGAGCCATACAAAAAAACCTCCAACATGCTACTGGTGTGGTCTAAACTGTCAGAAACAGACTCCATGAGGGTGGCATGGAGCCACGGTTCCAGCACTGTGTAGCAGATTTGGCAGGTCCGCCATTGGCGTCCTGTTCTATTCACAGACAATAGCAGGTTCACACTGAGCACACGTGACAGCCGTGAAAGAGTCCGGAAACGATCTGTTGAAAGTTATGATACCTGCATGCAGACCTCCACATGCTAGCCAATGGTACCCTGACTCAAGTCCCATAATAAAATCCTCAGACCCATCGTCAGATCTTACACTGGTGCAGGCCCTGGGTTCTTCCTGGTGCAGGACAATGATTCTGAATGATGAGGGCATTGACTGAACCTCACGTTCTACAAACCCGAATCCAATAGAGAACCTCTGGAATTTTATGTGTCACTGCACCAGACTCCACCAAGTAGCGACACAACGCTCCAGGAGCTCACTAAAGCCTGGTCCAGGTCGGGGAGAAGATCCCAGGACACCATCCCTCGTCTCATCAGGAGCATGTCCCGACTTTGTCAAAAGTGCGTTCAGGCATGTGGGGGCCATACACACAACCGAGTCACATTATGGTTTACTTACATCCATCGGTTGGTGATTTTTCATTGACCAATGTTACATCATTTTGCTCTCAACGAATTACACAATGTACAGTAAAGATTTTTCTCTTTTGTATATTTCATTCATCAAGACCTGATGTGGGATTTTGGTGTGGTGTTCCCTTAATTTATTGAGCAGTGTAGTTCTTACATAGTTTGGAGCTGTGCTTTGAAACAATGTCCTGTTTTAGCTGGAAATTGGCTCCAATCAAGCGCCATCTACAGGGTATGGCATGGTTTTCCAAAATAGAGGGATAGCCATTCTTCAAGATCTTTTTTACTGTGTACAAAACAAGGCACACCCAGACCATCACATTGCCTCCACCCTTTTTGACAGATGATGTCAAGCACTCCCCCGGCATTTGGTTTTTGCTTTTGTTTTTGAATGCAGCCTTTCCTGTTGTCATTGTTTTCACTTGTGTCTTGTTAGCTTCCTATTTAGATGGCCCAGTTCTGTTCAGCCCTTAGTTGAGTTATTGTGTTTCTGGCCCGCCGTTATGTGTGTCTTGCCTGCCTTGTTACTGTGTTCCTGCCCTTTTGTTGGGTTTTAGCCTGTACACTTTTTTGTTTTTAATCCCATAATTGGAAGATAACTCTTCATGTAAGTTGTTTTTTAAATGTCTTCCGTTCTCCCAGCGCATATGTGCTGCCTCAACTCTGCAAAATTACGGACACCTTTTTCTGGGTGCACAAAACACATCAGGGACCGGTGAACTCACGCCTACAAAAAGTACTGGTTACAGTAAAATAACAAAGACTATGAAGTCAATGTAAAAAATATACCATTACCACATGTAAAAAAAACACCATCCGAAATGCAGAACATCTTTAACTCATTGCACATCTTTCTGTTTTATAACCGCACAAAGGCATACAATCTATAGATCAAAAGAGGTTATTGTGTTGGTTATATTAATGAAGGAATATGGAAAAGACGTAGCTAAAATTCTTCAACTAATGCATATTGGTGTAAACAATATGAAAATGCATTTCATATGAATAGTCTATATTCATTCAAAGAAAATGCACTTGAATGCAGAGCATAAGGAACCACATTTATTGATAATATAATGCAGGAAAACTGAGATGCTATTTAGTAATACAGTACAGGTACAAAGGTACTGTGTAAAAAAAAAACTTGTTTCCATCAGTGATCAACCGTCAGTATTTTAATGTAGATGCTTCCATAGAGGTGTACTGCATGCTACAACAAGGCAATTACCATAAGGTTTAATTGATGGTTCATAGAATGCTTTATTGAGTATGAAAATTATGTGAATCGTATGTCATAGCCTTCACAGTCAACAGATCTGAACACAAGCAAAATATATGCAAGATTTTGGGCCGACCCCCTGCAGTTTGCCTACAGAACCAACAGGTCTGTAGACGATGTAACATGGCCCTCCACTTTATACTACAGCACCTGGACTACTCAGGAACCTATGCCAGGATCCTGTTTGTGGACTACAGCTCTGCCTTTAATTCAATCATTCCAGCGCTGATGCAGGACAAACTCTCCCAGCTGCAAGTGCCCGAATCCACCTGCAGGTGGATCACTAACTTTCTGTGTGACAGGTGGCAGCGCGTGAAGCTGGGGAAACATGTCTCTGATCCCCGGACCATCAGCACTGGATCCCCTTAAGGCTGTGTCCTTTCCTCTCTGCTCTTCTCCCTGTACACCAACTGCTGCACCTCCAGCCATCAATCTGTCAAACTCCTGAAGTTTGTGGATGACACCACCCTAATTGGGCTCATCTCTGGGGGGGATGAGACCGCCTACAGGTGGGAGATTGACCACCTGGTAAACTGGTGCAGACAGAACAATTTGGAGCTCAACGCTCTGAAGTAACTATTCCTTCCGCTTCCTGGGCATCATGATCACCCAGGACCTCAAGCGGGAGCAAAACATCACCTCGACTACCAAAAAAGCACAACAGAGGATGTACTTCCTGCGGCAGCTGAAGAAGTTCAACCTGCCAAAGACAATGATGGTGCACTTCTACACAGCCATCATTGAGTCCATCCTCACCTCCTCCATCACCATCTGGTACGCTGCTGCCACTGCCAAGGACAAGAGCAGACTGCAGCGTATCATTAGATCAGCAGAGAAGGTGATTGGCTGCAATCTGCCATCCCTCGAGGACCTGTACACCACCAGGACCCTGAGGCGCGCTGGAAAGATTGTGGCTGACCCCTCCCACCCTGGACACAAACTGTTTCAGCCACTCCCATCTGGCAGGAGGCTAAGGTCCATTCGGACCAACACCTCCCGCCACAAAAACAGCTTCTTCCCATCGGCAGCTGGCCTCCTCAACAAGGCCAGACGACCCCCACTGACATTGACACTCTCTGCCCCATAACTTAACTTAAATTCTACATAATGCATTACATTAATGCACTTCTCTGGACTCTCTTCGTGCACATTGCACTTGAACTTATTACGTAAATCTTTGCACATTTTATATTTACTTTAATTACTTCATACTACTTACTGTGTTTTTCATGCACCATAGCACCAAATATAATTCCTTGTATGTGTAAATGTAGTTGGCAATAAAGTTTTTTGGATTTCTGATATCTTTTGGAGCAATGCTGTTGGGGTTGGGTTCCCAACGTTCACAGAAAGCGTCACTGTTTCTCTACGCCATGTTTTGTGAATAACAGAGTGTTCGGCGCCCTCCTCAGGAAAGAAGAATAACAACAACTGCAAATTGGAAGACATAATACTCCTTTAAAATATAGACTGTATTGTTGGAATAAAACAAAATTATTTATTATAGGAAAATTATTAGAATTCAACAACAATACCTGTTATTGACTACAGTTTACAACATATAATTGGTTATACGTGTATTTGTTCTTTAACATGTGGCAAAGCGAAACTACATGAAACTTTCACTTTGGCCGGATATCCTAATCGCAAATATTTTGTGCAGATCGCCTCCAAATCAACGGTCAGTCATCGTTCGGTGAGTACATTTCCTGTGGTTATTGGTGGACAAACGGATTTAATGCATGTCATTAAATTACTTTGTCCGGTCCAATACCCAGGCATCATTCGATGATCTTCCCTGAATTGTTATTTGAAATGTATCATTTACAGAATGTGTTGGTTTCTGCGTGTGGTGTGTCGGAATGTATGTTTATGATATACTACATGGTTCAGACATATCTTCATATCTGGTGCAAACTCGCGTTCTTCCCCCTGATCTTGTCTACCATCTCACTTTACATGATATTTAAAATACATTTTCGCTGGGTTTTCCTTTTGGACATATTCAATGCTCTCTCCGTGTTTTTTAGTTGTTTTACTGGTAGGACTATTTAGCAAATATATATTTTTAAAACCCTGGTCAGAAGAAATCGGAGCAAAGAGTCTTCCAACCGTTTACACCTGTTTTATATTTGGGCTACAATCAGAATTTGAAAAATCGCAATATAGGACGACCTAGAATCAGGTATGAACAAAGGGGTTACAATAATATAAAATGGCAATTGACCTGTAATTATAGATCTGGACATTTTCACATTTCATTTTCTGAATAATTTTCTGGTCAATAGAAGGCATAAGGGAAGCCAAGCAGGGCAGTGTTCATGAGTCATAGTATAGTCAGAATGAAAGTGAAAGTAGTCTTGAAATGGCTACCCTATAAACAGAGTCCATATCACTTTAATTTACATTTACACATACTCGGACATGTCAAGGTCCGGCTATTGGTTAACAACATGGAGGGACGGAGTATGATTCATGTAGGATGTGGTTGGAGGGCCGCCAACCGCTGTTGACCCTTTATGCAGACCTTACAATGCCTACCGTTATACCTCTGTTGCAGATCGAAACAGACCAAACCCAGTCACGGTTTGACAATGTGAGCATAGACTGTACGGTTGATGTGTACAACGTGGATAGACTGGGAGATTTAGTTTTCTCAAATGCAGCAAGCAGTGTGACTTGTTGGTGATTTTGGCAATGAATGTCAACCACCACCAAGAGGTGGAGGTGTGGATTGTGTCCTGTGTCAACCACCATTGAGAGATGAAGGTGTGGATTATTTCCTGTAGTCACAGTTCCACAGTTTTGTCTACGTCAAGTACCATGTTATAATCACAGCAACAGGTCTGCAAGTCAATCTCTCAACAAACATTAGGCCTCTATTTATTGTAATTTTTTTTGAAAAGTTGCATTCCGTTTTTTTGGAAACCAAAATCACCAATCGGTGGGTGCTGGATACAAACTTACACCGAAAATGGAAGTAAACCCACAGGCTGTTCATACTTGCGGGAATGTCATCACAGCTACTCATAATGTGACTCAGTGGTGTGTACGGCCCCCATGTGCCTGTATTCACTCCCCACAACTCATAATGTGACTCAGTAGTGTGTATGGCCCCCACACACCTGTATTCACTCCCCACAACTCATAATGTGACTCAGTGGTGTGTATGACCCCCACACACCTGTATTCACTCCTGACAACTCATAATGTGACTCAGTGGTGTGTATGGCCCCCACGTGCCTGTATTCACTCCTGACAACTCATAATGTGACTCACTGGTGTGTATGGCCCCCACACACCTGTATTCACTCCCAACAAATGTCTGTGCCCCACCGAAATTAGTGGTCATATATTAAGAGCCATGGTTGCAAGTTTGATGTTCAAATCTGTAATTTCATTTAGGTACATATTTGCAAGCTTTTGTTTTTAGGTTCAGTTTGTGCTTCCAAGCTATATTTGACATGCTTGACATTTTAAAAAGTGTCAATTCCGTAACCAAACATTTGTTTCAATTCTACTTGAATTACAAGCATATTTACAACAGGTGCATTTACCTGCTGATATGCATGCGTTGATCTTCGATCTTTAATTTGTAAAGCCGAGCATCACTTTTCTTCTTAAGCAGACCAGAAAAACATGTAAGCTTCTCGCCTAAGTTTCTATGGCCCAAAAACCGTGGATGGGTGTTACAGTGGAGGAAAAAAATAGTTTATCCCCTGCTGATTTTGTACGTTTTCCCACTGAAAAAGAATGATCAGTCTATAATTTTAATGGTAGGTCTATTTGAACAATGAGAGACAAAATAAGAACAAAATAATCCAGAGAAATTTAAGGGCAATCGACAAGGGCAAAATTGCGTCAATATACGCACCAGTTACATTTCGATACATTTCGATTCTTTGGATATTCATATATCCAAAGATGGAAGCTTACGGTTTTTAGCCCATTGTAGGAGACAGTCTTCCGAAAAGAATGCTGTGTCGTTTGTCTATTTCTATAAAGGAAAAGACTTCCAAATGCCGACTACAAAAACACTAACATAAAGAAAAACTGCACCTGTTACATTTCAATTCATAACTCCGGAATTATAAATTTTGTAAGCCTACAGTTTTCTTCACATTGTACGAGACAGTCTGCTGCAATAAATGACATATAGTTTGTGTATTTCTGTATAGGGGAAGCCTTCCAAATCTCAACCACAAAAACAATTTATTTCATGATATCATAAAAAAAAACTCAAAATTTTATCTGAGGTTAATCAGAATCAAATCTGACCTTAGATTTTTATTTAAAGTTATCCCCCTGATTGTTATGTTATATGCTCATACAATAAAAATTTAGAGTGATTTTGGTCATCCCAAGCAGGCCTTAGACTTTTTTTACTGAGGGCTAAACAGAGAAAAATATACAAAAGTCTGGGTCACTATTAAAGTTAACATATTTAGTAAAATGTAAGTAAATTATGTTTGATAACTGAATATGCTTAAATACAAAAACAGCCTACACAACTTTCCATTAACAGGTTTTCATTAATTTTGTTACAAAAAAGCTTAACAGCTCGTTCTCAAAACAGCAGCCTTTAGATAGCTTTTTAGTCAGAATGGCGATCCCCCTCTCACAGCCCTGTATAAAGAGGGAAAATAAGGAGACAAGGGGATGGGTATATTTAAGTTAGTTATGCATATAAGTTATTGAGGTTGTTAGCAGATTAACTAACGTTTGTTAGAAAATGTTATAAATTTTATTTGACTGAAATTATGAAAGGATTGGGCTTTTCAATGCATGAATAATGTGTAATATTTCACATATAATAGGAACAGCATTGCACTTAGTGGGAGCAGTGATGCTGCACTTTGGACTGAAGGATGGCTGGCAGGTCAGGAGTAAGTTTGGTGGTTAAGATGCGAAGGAGATCACAGAGATGGGTGTCGGTCATTTTGGTTCTCAGTCTGGTTTTGTTCAGAGTTAACAGAGAAAATGTTTGCTCACATATGTATGTTGAGCCAAACCGACTCATCATTCTTTTTGCGTTGCGTAGGATCAGAGGAAACTTTGACTTTTCCAAGCTCCGGTAGAAGTCGGGTAGGGAGAGAAGATGATGTTGATTCTTCAGAGAATCATTTCGATAAGTTCTAATTGCAGACTCTCTCCCACTTCTTCTGCATCCATCATGAAGGGAGTCGAGAACAGCTTGATTTCTTTCTTTATGACGTAAAAGTCTCGGAAGCGCTGACTGAATTCTGTAATAAGAGATGTGATCACAGACATGTTTTTCCCCTTTTTATCAGAAAGGTTGGTCTTTGGAAAAGCACATTTGATTTTGGACAACGTGGGGAAGTGCGCAACATTGAAGTTGCGTAGTTGTGTCTCAAATCGACCAAGCTTCGCACAGAATGATTTTGTGTGCGCATAAAGTTGTGGTACAAGCTGGTCTTTGCCTTGCAGTCTGTCTTTCTGTTTGTTAAGATGATCAGTAAGATCAACTACAAATGCCAGATCTGCCAACCATAAAGGGTCACTCAGTTCATGAAGAGGTGGGTCCTTTTCTTTAAAAAACTGGTAAATTTCTGATCTCAGGGAATAAAACCGCTTCAGCACAGAGCCACGACTAAGCCAGCGCACCTCAATATGATAGAGTACATCCCTGTATTCAGCTTCGACATTAGATTGAAAAGCTTGAAATTGTCTGTGGTAGAGCCCTCGTGCTCAAATTATGTTGCCAGTTTTCACAACTGTGTTCATCACATCGTCAAACTGGACTGTTTGGCACAGAGGGCTTCTTGGTGGATGATGCAGTGTATTTTAACAGCCTCGACTTCACTCTCTCGCACCTTGGCGCACACCACTGAGGCCATTTCTTTGCGCTCGCCTGGCATAGCTGGAGCCCCATCCGTCGTAACTCCACACAGCTCATCCCATTTAAGTTCCATTTTGTCAATCTGCAATGCATCTGACACAGATTCCAAAATGTCCTTACCTGTTGTTGTGCCCTTTAGACTCTTAAGTTCAAGCAGCTCCTCCGTAATGCAAAAGTTACCGTCAACTCCCCGCAAAAAAATTAATAGCTGCGCGGTGTCTGTGGCGTCTGTGCTCTCATCACATGCAATAGAAAAGAAATCAAAAGCACAAAAACAAGCTTTATGTGACACTTGATGGTTTAAGTTAGCTGACAAGTCCTCGATTCGGCGCACAACTGTGTTTCTGGACATGCTCACATTGTTCAATTCTTGCATGTTTTCCGGGCCACATAATCTCTGCAACTTTATTGAGGCACTGTTTTATAAAGTCACCATCTGAGAAAGGTTTCCCGTGTTGCGCTATGAGTTGCGCTACCTCGTAGCTGGCTATTGTAGCATTTTCTTGTATTTTGTTAGCACTGAAAAAATACTGTTGTTGAGCTCGCAGGCTAGCTGCCATTTGCTTAACATTCTTTTCTCGCTCAGCGCCAGTATAGGACGTGTAGGTCTGATGTTTGGTTTCATAGTGTCGTCGTACATTATACTCTTTCATGCAGTTACTGCAGTCATGCAGTTACTGCAGTTTAATTGCAAATCAAACAGACACACGATCTATGAAAAAATATTTATTTTCCCAACGTGTCTGAAATCAGCACTCGCTAGCTTTATTGCGTTTCTTTGGTTCTGCCATTTTTGTTCATCCATTGCAAAACGTTTCTTCGATTGACGTCATCAATGAAGATGGTAGCTATAACTAGTGTTAAAACTAAGAAGTACTATACAGTCAAGTGCAAATTCCATGTGTGGGCCATATTACATTATACTTTTTGAATTTGCTTCGGGCCAATTATAAATGGACCACGGGCCGCAGTTGGCCCGCCCCTGCCTTAGACCTTTAAGGGTTAAATGTATGGTAAATCTTCCTCTTTAAACAATGTGAAATGGTATGCTGCGTGTTTGACTTGTCCTTTGTATCACGAACAGAGCAAGGGCGATGTCTCAGAAATGCTATTGTGATGCAAATTATCATGACAGCCCCATCCATACCTTCGTTTCAATAGCCCATTTTCATACAACCACAGTCCATTTTATTGTTCAGGGAGCAAACATTCGAGAGCAGCATAAATAGGAGAGCAAGCAGAGATCGTTGCTTCTAGCCTAGTAGATAGAAAAGAGAATTGCAGCCTTGGAATGCATGAAAGAAAATGGCAGATTGAACATGAGTGAAATCGCCTTAAATTAGCTTTTCCCAGTGTGATTTTGAAAATAAAAAAATACTGGGTGATAAAACCCACATATCTAGGAGAAGTAAAAAAAACAAAACAGGGCCATGGGATTTGAGAGAAAAAATAAACTCGGTAAAATTTGCCCACTCTTGCGCTTCTCGTGTTAATAAGTCAGACCCCTCACAACACACAGAATGAAACAATTCTTAAATGTATGGTCAATTCTCCCCTTGAACTCACTAACTGCCATGGACCTCCAGAACTCTGTCCCCAGAGTGCCAGAGGCCAACATTCTAAAGCTTCAGAATTGTCCTGTAAATGCTAGAATCTTCATAAGTTACTTGTTTTCTTCTAAAGAATATTTTTATATGCTAGAAACAAGTGCACTCAAGGCTTCCTTACATTGCCTTGGCCCAAGTTAATTTGAGAACATGTGGATGCGAATGGCACAAGAGAGTTTCCACATATATTGCTTTCCAAACATAACTTTTCATTCCCATTTATTCAAAATACAATGCATATACAGTGGGGAGAACAAGTATTTGATACACTGCCGACTTTGCAGGTTTTTCTACTTACAAAGCATGTACAGGTCTATAATTTTTATCATAGGTACACTTCAACTGTGAGAGACTGTTGAAGGGTTCCAAAATCCAGAAAATCACATTGTATGATTTTTGAGTAATTAATTAGCATTTTAATGCATTGCATTTCATTTGATCACTTTTCATGACAATCTGGAGTAGAAACAAATTGCCATCATAAAAACTAAAGGAGCAGATTGATCCACCACCAACTACAAAACAATACATTTCTACAGACATCCGATAACTAAAATGCAATTTTGCTGGGGAAAAATACTCTTCTCCGGAAAGAAACTATATACTGATTGACAGGTGTTGATGAGAAGAGTACTAATTTTGATCATTTTAAATGATTTGGTTGAAAAGTGGCCCCTAAAAAGGGTATTGTGATTTGTCTGCCCCCTATTAATTCTCAACTCGTTGTTGTTCAAATGTAAGGAAGAGTTTAGCATTTGAAAGTGGTTCTTGGACATCCTTATCGCCACTCCCATAATCAGACATCTTAGGTTTTCTCGGCATCCCCAGGCCAATCTGTAAACCCAGAATTTGTCTTAATTGAATCCATTAAATTTCTCATCAACGTCGCAGTCCCAGTTTAAAACAAAATCTCTCTTTCGAGCAAGTTTAGCAACTAACTAGTAAATGCCTATTAACATTCACACGTAATGTAATATAGTCCAGTCATTTTCATTAGTTTGATTTTTGTCGCCATTTTATAAGGTATTTACCCAGGATCACTTTGATTGTTTAGAAAACATGATCTTTGGGGTGACTCTATGCGTCCTCGCCACTCTAGAATGTTCATAGTTTGAGGTTGTATATACGCCTGTGGCACAGAGTTAGAGATAAACACATGGAACAAAACAATTCTAGAGAGTGTTTTATATGTGTACATTTCTTTTCTGTTGTATCTCCTTAGGAATGGGGAGATTTTATGTGCTTGTTCTTGGGGAAACCTTGGATGTAAATGAGGAATTGGCCAGGCATCTTGTCATTAAAGGAGGCTGTACTCAGGTGCAGACCCTAGAAGAATGTGATTATGTCATTGCAATTTGCCCCATCGTTTCACGTGCTGGGACTGATATTGAAGCAGCAGAGAGGCAACTTCCAGGTATTTCAGGACAGATCTGAAATAAATGGGAAAATTGACCAAAAATGTATATTGTAAACAGGTGACGAGTGCGGTTTTCCTTTTTACAGGTGATAAACATGTCATTCTGGTAGTGCTGCATCACACCTTCGATTCATATGCGGTAGTCCCGGAAAGCAGGAGCAACAGTAGTAATGTAATACTCACAGTGGACTGTCTGTTCCATGAGACCCGAGGGGGACTCCTTCCATGTCCTCGCAATAACGCAGCCGTCAAAGACATTTGGAAAACCACTACCACACTTTCTCAGGTATTAAATCACCATCTTGAATAGAACTCATACTCTGGCTGCATTTATACCGGCATTCCAAATACTTTACTAGTTGGTCTCTTCACCAATCACATCAAATCTTTTTCAGTGTCGGTCGATTGGTCAAAAGAAATTGGGTTTAAACAGCCTATTTTGCGAGACTCCCATGCTCTGTGAACAAGAATGTAATAAAAGTCAGACGCCAATGTTTGTTTTTCTAATTGTATTGTATTTTCAGGTGCCAGGGATCCGCTGGGATGTCCTTCGTAAGTCCATTATTACTATTATTATATGTGAATCACTTTAAGTATGATTTGGATACTGGTTTTGGTGATGTTAGCAGCAAATCCTTTAAGTCCTGTTGTACCAAACTTTGGGCCAAACCTTTTTGTCCCACATATGAATTTGAGATCTGTTCCAAATCAACACATTGAACTCATTGTTGTGTTCCTCAAACCATTCCTGAACCTACAGAATAAATCCCTAATGCGTAGATGTCGCGTGTCATGACACAATAATTACATTGTTCAGAATGACACATATGTTAATCGACGCATTTGATCAATAAAAAACTCACTTTAAAATATAAACATTGCTCACAACACCTTTAGATGGTGGGGTTGTGCAAGAACCCAAAAAAGTTACTGAACTCCTGCATTAAGTCATGTGCTTCTTTACATGAGATGTAATATTAATTATATTTGAAAAGCATTTTTGAAACTGTCAACCCTGTGTAAATTCTAAGACGAAAAACATAACATTCTACAACATTTCTTTATTCATCTTTTAGAGATGGGAGAGATTTATCATATTAGCCTTTTTTTACATTAGGATGTTAAAGATTTTATTAATTCTTAATCAGAAACATTGGTTCTACTGTGATATTTGTACTGTATAGAACACTAAAACATTTTTTTACTCTCTCTTTACAGGTGACAATAAATATGTACCTTTGGGGCTATTTTTTGTTGTAATTATTGCTTTTTTGATTTTTATAATTTGGTTCTTTGCTTCTTGACAAAGCTGACAGTAAAAAGGATGGAGTGGGAATCAAATTGTAACCACTGCAGTAATAACATCCAGTTGGTTCAAATTCAGCTAGTGGTTATATTCCAAACCACTTTTAAATGGGTTATTCTGTTTTGATCATTTGACTGTTAATATCAGCATTTGGTTTTGGCTTACCTAACAATATGTAAAGACTAAGCAACTTTAAGTATTTTTTTAAACAATGCTTTTCCCCTCCTAATTTCTAAGAACTCCACAACAGCTTGGAGAGAGTCAAGTTTAAGACGTGTCCTCTGCTCCTCTTCCTGGTTCTTGTCATACAGCTTGTTTATTCAGAAACAATTCAATAGCATACATACTGAAAACGTATTGCTGCAGTAGTAATGTTAGGCAGTAACTCAGACCACTGCAGTACTTAAGCGCCCCCACTTTAGAAGATTTAATGACACATGGACAAAAAATAAATTTGCCAGGATTTTTTTGTTTTAGCAATTTGCTAGCCGGGCTTTAACGTTTTAGGTTACTGTGAATACAATTACTAGGCTTTAGCTTGTTCGATTATTGTTATGAAGCTTTTTCACAAGCTACATTAACTAAATTAAGGTAATTAGCTGTAGCTTACAGGATGAAGTTTTTGCTTGTTATTAAATGTTGTCTATAGGATTTGCTAAATAATTGTTTATAGCCAGCTAAGAGTACATATAAACCAACACCATAATATATCTGACTAAAGTATCTAACTAAATAGAAAAATGTATGCAATAGCCTCTGCTCTTAGATGTTGAAGTAGGATCTGATACTCTTTGTTGATATGTTAGTTGATATTGTATGATATTCTGGAATTTTACCAACAACTGGCTTTACCTGCATTAAAATAAAGTTAATTAATAAACTGTATATCTATCTATGGATCTGACTGTTACTACATCTTCTTAAAAAACATAAAAACTTAAAACACACCATAAAAGCCTTTTGAAGTGGCATGGAAGAGGATACAGTGGAGCAAAAAAGTATTTAGTCAGCCACCAATTGTGCAAGTTCTCCCACTGAAAAAGATGAGAGAGGCCTGTAATTTTCATCACAGGTACAATTCAACTATGACAGACAAAATGAACATTGTAGGATTTTTAATGAATTTAATTGCAAATTATAGTGGAAAATAAGTATTTGGTCACCTACAAACAAGCAAGATTTCTGGCTCTCACAGACCTGTAATTTCTCCTTTAAGAGGCTCCTCTGTCCTCCACACGTTACCTGTATTAATGGCACCTGTTTAAACTTGTTATCAGTATAAAAGACACCTGTCCACAACCTCAAACAGTCACACTCCAAACTCCACTATGGCCAAGACCAAAGAGCTGTCAAAGGACACCAGAAACAAAATTGTAGACCTGCACCAGGCTGGGAAGACTGAATCTGCAATAGGTAAGCAGCTTGGTGTGAAGAAATCAACTGTGGGAGCAATTATTAGGAAA
>JACXGK010004096.1:6328-40259 GCA_016801125.1 Novumbra hubbsi | reverse complement strand
GGGGGGGGGGGGGGGGGGGGCTCCTCAGGAACCTTAAAACAATGCGAGTCCCACCGGATCCGGTTGCCTGTCGCCATTCCGGGTTCCTGTAGAGGCGGAATAACGGTAAAATATCGGAAAAACCCACGTGTCTTTTTACATGCACTAACCTCCCCGCTAACCACAGCCCATTCACACACACACAGCCTATACACACACATGCACACAGCCCCTACACACAGTCCATACACACTCATACACACAGCCCATACACACATAATCCCATTAAGCCAATTCAAATTCAACTAATTTTACAGATAGAAGCTGCAGTCTACTTGGTAGAAATTAGGGGTTCTGTGTATGTCTGCAGGATCTGTCAAGTATCAGTATTAAGGCATTCTTATAAAGAGATGGACCAATATATTCAGATTATAGAGAGGAGTGAGACATGTTTGACTTAAACATTTTGCAGGAGCAAGCTGTGTAGCTCACATGTTGGGTTTGCTTGTAATGCCAGGACAGTGGGTCTGACTCCAACATTGGGATATTTTGTTTCCTTGTGGATGTGTGAATATGCTTCAATTTGAAATGTTTAAAGTGTGCTTGTAGTAGATCCCTTCCAAAGAATTTGCTGTAATAAGACAGTTATTCCTTTGATTGTTTCCATAACAACTGTGAGTATTTTTGAACATGGAGATACATCTTCCATAAATGAGCACCAACTCATGAAGCCATGAAAGAATGTGCACTTTTTTGAGCGTACAAAATTTGATTTTAATCAGAGAGATTTTTGGAACAAATTTAGTGTTGCTTTAAAAAACATTTAAATGATATTACATTTAGTAAAAATGTGTGGTTATATGGACTGATGAATGAAGAACGTAATTGGAATCTCCTTTTCGAAACAACCTGTGCATGCAGAGTATTTAACTGGCGTACCTCCATTTTTAGTTCACTTGTCTTGTTTTGAAACTATCTAATCATTCACATGTCAGACCGGGGAATAAACGCCCTACATTCAAACGGAGGAAGTGCACTATGTAGCGGACAGGGCACCGTTTGGGACAAAGCAGATGTCATGATATTCCGTTATGATGTGTCATGTTAAATCACGGGAAAAACCACCATTAATATTTCTAAAGAAAAACGCAAATAGATGTTCTGTCTGCAAATGAAGAGAAAAGATAATGAACATCTGCTGATTAAGTGAACAGAGGCCTTTTAATTTACTGGCTGTATTAACTCTCTCTCTCGTTCTCTCTTGTACTCCCTCTATCCTTCTTTCTATCGCTCACTCTGTCAATATCTCTGTTCATACCCCTGTCTCTGTTTTTCCTCCTCACCCGTTTTGTCTCCTCCGCCAAGACCCATTGTGGTTTGTCTCTTTGGCAGCAGTAAAGTAATTCATGGACCAATGACAGAAGGCTGACCTGGTCACATGGGAGGTTTGTTATTCTCTTTTGCATTCCCTAATAATTTTTCCACACTGCATAGTTGCCTGGAATCAATCATTGCTTTTTTTTAAATAAATAAAGGGGGGAAGAAAGAAGGATCAAGGAGAAAAAAATAAAGGATGGGAATAAGCAAAGGAGAGGAGAGAAGATGTGAAGGTAAGAATGGAGAAGGTGAAAAATGGGGAAAGGAGAGAGAGAAAAGTGAATGAGGGAAGAAAAAAAACTTGGCCTTTAGGTTAATTGACTGATATCTGTCACAGTTGACATTTAATGTGTTCGGGTGTGTGTCTAAAGTGCTCCCTCTCTCACTCTCTCTCTCTCTCTTTTTGGGGTGCTCTGTCCCAAATGGTATCCTGCGCCCCACAAAGTGCACTAGTTCTGGGCCCTCGACGTGAGCGGCTGTCTGCGGTGGGTGGGGTGTGGAGTGCGGGCAACATGGGTGGGGGTCTCCCCTCCTCCACATCACGGTCTGAGGAGAGCAGCAGGAGGGGTGGATGCGGGGATTGAACCCAGGTTACGGGTACCGAAGCACCGATATGCCCTCGGGGGGGAGGCGTCGCCCATCTTATCGTCGTGACGATCAAACGTGTTCGGTCAAATGTGCAGATTAATCAACCGCGGATGATCTCATCACGTAGGTGTCCCACATGTATACACGTAGCCACTTTGGTGCCAGGAGAAAAGAAAGTCTCTGGCTGAAAAAGGATGTCTGTAACAATTGTCCTGAAATCTTACCGAGCTCTGGAGGAAAGAGGAGCTTTCTCAATTACCCGGACTTGGTTGTCATTCGTAAAGAACACATTGAAATCCTCATTTTCCGTGCAAATAGATGTTCCGCTAATCTTAATGAGTGCATGACTGAAAAATGTTTTGGGATTTTCAAATCCCCCAGACGATGGTTTGCGTTCCCGTTCATATTCCTAAGTGTGTTTGTGTCTACGTTTTCCCAGTTTTGTTAACCCTTGCAGTGTCTGAACTCAGCTGGTTACTTTCTTTCATCACAGTTTTTCAGCACAATCGCACAACCTTTCTTGTCTTTTCCATGATTTATTTGCTGCAGACTCACTGGGTCTTTGTCTGAAAAGGTTATTTGATTTACTTATTAATTCTTAAAAAGATTTTTATTCTATTTATTTACTAGAACTTTACAGCAGTCTGTACATAGCAAAAGCATAGCAAAAAACCATTATAAAAAATACATATTATAGAGATTAAGCAACAGGGAGGTTAACCCTAAGGTCTAAGGCCTTCTTGGGATGACCAAAATCGGCCAGCACTATCTTGACCTTTTGACCTCTTAGGTCATCCTTAATATTAGAATGATGTCCTATATATTGTGGATTCTCAAAACCCTTAATTAGAAGGAGGATGAATAGATAACATTGTTTGAGAAGTGAGTATATTGGTGAAAATGTGTGAAGAGAATTTAAAAACTTATGTTGACATGTAGTTGTTTTTATTGAGAAGCACATAGCATACACCTACAAGTAGGGCTTTATATTTCTGATTTAAACATCCCCTCGGCTTCAAAACAACTCTAAGTTGTTTATTCTATGAGCATATAACATAATAAACAGAAAAACTGCATTATTTCTTCCAGAAACAGAAGAATATCAACCAAAATTGTAATTTTCGGGTCCCTGTATCTTGATGGGGGATCACTTTTTATAAAAATCTTGATCAGATTTGATTCCTGAGTTTTTTAATGAAATTGTGAAATACAGTGTTTTGTGGTCGAGATTTGGAAGGCTTCTACTTTACAGAAATACATAAACTATATGCAATTTGCAGCAGACTGTCCCCTACAACGTGAAAAAAACTATAGACTTCCAAAATTAATAATTCCGGAGATATGAATAGAAATGTTACAGGTGAGTATTTCTTTTTCTTTTATGTTAGTGTTTTTGTGGTCAAGATATGGAAGGCTTCTGCTTTATAGCAATACACAAACAACACTGCATTCTTTTCGAAAGACTGTCCCCTACATTATGTTGAAAACCGTAGGCTTCTGTCTTTAACCAATCTGGAGATATGAATAGAAATGTAACGAGTGTACAATTCGACCCAATTTTGCGGTGAGAGGTCAAACCTCAAGGAGGTTAAACTGTGGAAAGGTCAAGCGAGAGGGAGGTTAAACTGTGGAGCTCAGGCCACAGGGAGGTTAAACTGTGGAGGTCAGGCCACAGGTAGGTTAACCTGTTGAGAGGTCAAGCGAGAGGGAGGTTAAACTGTGGAGGTCAGGCCACAGGCAGGTTAAACTGTGGAGGTCAAATTGGACACACAGAGGCTGTACCACATTAACCTGGCTCGTTCTTCTCTTCTCGTTCTTCTCTTCTTTGCTTCTTCTTTCTCCCATCTTTTATTTGGGTGAATCGTGCATTTCTCCACGTTGAGCAACGTGCTCATCTCGGCACCTCATTCGTGTAAAATATGTCCTCTGTGCTAATTCGGCATTTCACTAATGTCACCGCTTATAAATCAATAAGTGCGATATGCGAGAGGTGGACAAAAACATTACCTGATAACTCTCACCCACAGCCACAACAGCCTCTCACATTGATTCTACGCATGAACCAGCGTACGTATCACAGAACAAATTATCCCGACTCCAGTTTGACACTCCGTCTCGCGGGGGCCGCCCCATTGATTTCCGGAGGACATCTGTGCAATGATGCGCTTGGCTTTGACACGACTGGCTCCCCTCTCCATGGCCACGAAGACGGCAGCTAGTATCGGCCGGTAGATGTGGACGAGTCAGCGTGATGGATCCTGCCGTGCGCGGGCTTGACACGGCAGGATCAGCACAGCAATATTTCCCTCCATTTCAGAACAAATGAGCACCAGCGAGGCACGGCAGACCCTCGCCTAACAACCTGGGTGTCTGAATAAACCTAACATGTGACTCCTGTGTTGAACGATTAGCTTTGCTTCATGAGAACTGTTCCTAGTCCCTGATGGCACCCAGTCCTTTACAGTTTGTACTTCGTTTGACCAGAGCCTTTGACATTTATCCCTGGTCAAGAAGAATGAGTGAGTTCTGGTCAAGGTAATGTTCTCTATGGGAATGATGGGCCATGGCAATGGTTTACAGTGGTGCCCTCTGTAGGGAACTGGACACCATTTGGGACAAACTACTGGATATCCCTCTGAAACAGGAAGGGAAAGGGTTACGAGACACCCCTTTTACATTCCCAGTCACCCCCTGTTACATTCCCTGTAACCCCCTGTTACATTCCAAGTCATCCCTTGTTACATTCCTAGGAACCCCCTGTTACATTCCCAGTCACCCCTGTTACATTCCCAGGCACCCCCTGTTACATTCCCAGGCACCCCCTGTTACATTCCCAGTCACCCCCTGTTACATTCCCAGGCACCCCCTGTTACATTCCCAGGCACCCCCTGTTACATTCCCAGTCACCCCCTGTTACATTCCCAGTCACCCCCTGTTACATTCCCAGTCACCCTCTGACGTGGACATCAGCACAGACGGTCTGATGGCCTTTTAAAATGGCCTGAACTCCTTATCTCCTTCTCATATTCTCTCCATGTAAAACAGTGCTGTAAGTTATACCTGGCAACCACCCAGCATAACACACTTCCTTATCCTACAGCTGGGATACCTTCACACACACACACACACACACACACACACATGAACAGGTCTGTCACGCATCTCACACCCGGAGGAGGTAGAAAACCCACAGGGTTAGATTAATCAAACAGACACATGGAGTACAGCAGTGTTGTGTGTTTGTGTGTGACTGAGCGAGTAGCCCAGAAGCAGAATACACAACCCTGTTACGTTGTACAGATAAATTCATTTTGTAATTTTGTGAAATAAAAAACACTACTCACAAACAATCCTAAATCACTTGAAGGTGGTGGGGAACAACTGGACCTCCTCTCTACACGGTAGAACCTGCATCAACCCCCACACGCAGGTGGACTGGAGAAGTCACTGGAAGGTTCACTGTAAGGTCCAGGGATTCCCTAAACACAAGCCACGCCCTCAAGCTGGAGCTCAGCTAAGCCAGCTGAGTGGGCAGTTGAGAATGTGTTCTCGGTTGACTCAAATCAGATGTCCATACATATGTAAGGTTGTGAAATCCAAAAATACGACATCTAGTTGAGGACGAATACTGTGTGTAATTTTTTGGAGCCATTGTCCCGTTCATCTGGACATCTGTGTACGGTGTGTATTTATTATGCACGCAGCTTTCAATCAGCGGTGTAATTGAACACATGCTGTACATGTCTCTCTGCGTGTTTCTCATCACCATTGGGCCTAGTTATGTATCCTGGGATCCTAAAGTGGATTTACATGAGGCGTGTAATCACATGTGGCCCATTACTTAGAACCTAACAGACAACAAATTAACAGCAGGGAAGTCCTGAGTTCCCTGAACATTCTAGAATGTCGCACTACTCCTAATGGAATGAATGGATTCCCGTTTCCTCCTCGGAACTGTCCGGGAGAGAGGGGCTTCTGTTTAATATCTCCATTTCTCCCGCTCCCTCTCTCTCTACGGAATCTTTTTCACTCTCCATCTCTGTCTCGTCCTCTTCCTCGTCTCTCCTTTCCTCTTTACCTTTCATCTCAGTCCCTCCCACTCCCCCCGTCCGTCCGTCCGTTTTCCTCCTGAAGGGGATTGATTGCGTTTCAGCCAAGACAATGACATCAACGTATTCCTGGAGCTTTTTGATACACACGAAGGAGGTTAATCTGCATGCAGGTGACATGCTGAAAGAACGGATAAGAAAGAGCAAGACAGAGGACCATAAGGAGATGAATCAGAATGTGTCTGAACCGTTCTCTGAGAATGCTTTGACCTAATTATAAAACTGGGCTATGATCCTGTTGTGGATCCTATTCCATCGTTTCGACGGTTAGTTGTGATCAGGTATCTGACACCGGGTGCAGACATCATCTAAGAGATTTATATTTTCTTTGATTTAAATGTTAATTATCTATCCAGGTTAAAAGTAGGATGGCAGGCAAAAAGTGTCCCACACCGGCTGTATGTACACTATGTCCTCCTTCCATCTAGCGCCAATTAGCTGATAGCTACAGATGTAACTGAATCACGGGACTCTATTTTGGAAAGTTGCCAAATATCTTATTGATACATTTTTTATTTAATTTTTTCTTCAAAAGATGTGTTATGATATTGCGTTGAGTCGGTTATGAAGTTTAAAGCCATTATTCTGGTGTTTTTTGTCCAAAGTCAGCATCTAACTGTATATGTGATGTGTTAGATATTGTACACTGAGGCAATTTAACTTGAAACAACAACATAATGTAAATTCAAAATGAGTGAAGGCTTCCTTTCAAACGCCCCGGAGAAATCAAAGACCCTTGGATGTTTATGAGTAGAGAGTGACAGAGTGGCATAGTGAATGAAATGCTCTTTTTGCAATATTGCCACAAGACCTAATTTGTTGTTGCATTCGGGTGTTGGTTGGTTGTTATCAGTATTTTGACATTTTGTTTTGCATGCAGAGAGTAGAGAAATATCCTATTAACTGTGCTTCTCCTATCTGCCTAAATAAATCACCGACATGGAAATGAAAACCTCAGTGACAGAGAAGGAGATGGATAGATGAATATAAATGCAAAACTCAAACACGTTCACACGCATACAAACTCTTTCGACCTCTCGTTCTCAAATACTCCCCACCCTCTGAGTCCCCCCCTCCCTCTCTTTCAGAAATATACCCAAACCATGGAGTTACATACAAACAGAGAACAATTAGTACAAAATAATTACTCAACCTATTTCAGCATCCTATGTCAGGTTGCCAGGAGCACTAGACTGACAGACCATAATAATTGGTAGGCAACAAGTGCATCCGTGGCTTTGGTAACCATGTTATTCATCCATGCTATACACCCTCGTCCATCCATCTCTCAGGCTCCTGTTCAACTCTGACCTTTGACTTTACATGCCTTCTCTGACTGAACAGAAATGCCAAGTTAAACATTTGTCAAACGTTCAGAAGCATGGATTGATTGATTAATATCTCCTTGATGCTATTCACACACACACACACGCAACCCCCCCCCCCCCACTAAAACACATCTGCACATGTACATGGTAGATTAACTGAGTTGTTCCAAACGGAAAAGCCCAAGAGAGAAAGGAGGAAATCTACGAAAATCAAACCCCGCCATCTTAGCTTGTTCAGGTTTTAATTAATAACACATAAGCAGTCCTAAAACATACAACATACTTCTGTCATAATATATCCTGATCTATATCCAGGATCCTGATATCCTGATATGACATACTTCTGTCATAATATATCCTGATTGCACCCGTTTCAGTTTACAGGATTCATATAATATTCAACAACCAAATGAACCACCTTTATATTGCAACAGGGCTAATAAAACTGAAAATGTAGTTTGCAACATACTTAATGCATTTCAATGGAAACGGGCATTCTCAGGAGCCTTCGTCATCCAGGAACCCAGGGCCCACTGTAACGTATATCTGACAATGGGCCTGAGGATTTCACCCCAATACCTGGCTGTCAGGGAACAGCTAAGGTAGGTATGGGCAAACGCACAAGGACAGGTCCCCTCAGACCATCCTTTGCCCACTGCCATGCTGGTCAGGCTGAATGATGTTGCAGGCAGCATATCATTCACAACGACGTCTCCAGACTCTTTTACGTCTGTCTCATGTGCTCAGTGTGAACCTGCTCTCATCTGTGAAACCATTGTAAAACAATTCCCTTTTTGGGGGGTGTGTTGCAGTTGCCTCTCCAGTGCACCAGTTGTCACTTTCATTTGCACCAAAACAGGTGACATTGATTCACAATGGCTTATGCTTCCTAACTGGACAGATTGATATCCCTGTTTAACTGACTTGGGTTATACTGTGATGATTGGGTTCCCTTCATTAGTTTGAGTAATGTAGTATACATTCAACATCCAATATATCCCACTGAATGTGTGAATATCCCCTTCAGTTAAGGTCTGGAGCAGGTATGAGTCAATATACAAGGTTTTGGACATAAATTAACTTTATTAGTGCTCAATATTTTATGTGTGGCTGTGCAACAATTGTTATTGAAACCCAGCTTCTATCACTTTCTTCCGTTCACCTGCTGAGAGCAAAAAGACTTTCCAGGAAAATAGATTATGTCATTAGAATAGAATTGTCCTTGGGAAAGCCATTGATCAGTATACAATGTTGAATGTGCAAGCTTCTGATTTTCTGTTTTGCTGCTGTTGCGATGAGTAGTGAATTTAAATTGAGGTTGCTGTGGATGATGAAAACATGGGGGTAAAGGTGAAACTCAGACATCCAAGTTTTCCATTAAGGTCATTTCCTTCGTCTGTCACGTCGATGGGTAGTGAGGGAACCAAATGCAGCCATCGCGGGACGTATACGTAGCTTTATTGAAAAGAAACACGATATACATACTTGCGAAAATAAGAAAATAAAAAAAATAAAAAGCGCTGTACGATACAGCGGTGGTAAAAACAGAGAACCACCAAACGTAACGTGTACTGACATACAACGAACAACACCGAAGGACTAAAGGCACATAAATACGCACACCATCAAACGGAATGAAAAACAGGTTCGAGTGATTAATGGCAGTGAATGAGTCTGGGGTGCGTTAAAAAAACACGAGTTCAACATAAAACGCCAGCACAGAACACGGTTGCGCTGGCTACATCGTCAAAACATAGACGTTAGGTGTCATGTACGAAACGGCAACGTCCTCTGAAACGTCTTTGCACAAACCACTCGAGTTGCTTGCTAACATCTTTGTTGGAAAATCGACAAATTTGTAATAGAAGGTGCTTTGCATAAAAAAAGTTGGTGATCAAGTAAACAATAAGTAATAAAGTAAACAATAAGTAATCAAGCAAACAGTAAGTGAGGAATAAGAAAATAACATTTAAAATGTCCCCCAAATAATATATTTGTCATATAAAAAAATCCCTAAATATATCTCTTTTGATAATTGATACGAGCCAAAACCTATTTCCTCCAACAACAACGGATAAAACGTCTAAGTCAGATCCTGATCTTTGAAGATTTCCTGATCTCCCAACGACAGAAACCAGTTCAGGATAATTGAAGACTGTGTGTCTTGGCTTGCTGAAATTAAATGTAACGACCCAAGGTTGACCCGGTGACATGACACAAGTGTCAACGTTTCACATCCCGGAAACATAAATCCAGGACTCTTCCCTGAGGACCGGCTGACATTTACTCACGTTGACTTATAACATCCTGCACCTCCCCTCTCCTGACAACACACAGGACTAACCCTCCCTTTTTTCCCAGCATTTTCCAGCGCATGACACTCATCAAAATCAATTCAGTTTGCCATACTGGCATTATGTAAGAATGCACATATTGCCAAGGATTACGTCGGAAATAATGTTTCGTTTACAATAAAACATTGTTAACATAATAGTAGTAATTAAGATCGTCAACGGACAATCACTAAGAACCAGTAAGCTTTCAATGTTCGGCCTCGAATGAATGGCCCCTCAGAGAGGGTCTTTGGATTCTTAAATAATGTTTTCGGGTGTAGGTAAATTGCACTCTGTAATTGTTTTAATTTCTTCGAGATTTCTTTCCAGATAAACAGCTCATTCTTAGGTTCTGCTGGGGTACAGTGATCCCCTACAGGGACCCAGGCTTTCCAGTTTACACACGCCTCATTGGCAATGCTATGCTCACTGAGCCCGCACATTGTCAAGGGTTTTGGTGAGGTTTTGATCAGTAACCACGCTGGAATAGTTTTACATGCTGTACTGTCGATACAGGGCCAGATGGGACCTCGCTATGCTACGTGCTCGTGTTTCCCAATAGGTGGTGAGTGTAGTTTTATTGTTATTTGGTTTATTCTGATTGATTATCTTTTCTCTCCCTTTTGCTCTCCTATGCATTGCACATAAAGCTTCGCGCGTTGCACATAACTCTTTCAGTTTCCTATCGATCTCTCAGGGAACCCAGGCCCACATGACGACCACGGTCTTGTACCGTGCGGCAGATATGGCTTTGCGTCTGATTTTAGGCTTAGAGGTGCACGGAGATCTGGAAATTGTAAATATATCTCGGATGAACAACTTGCGGCTGGCTCGTCATTCAAAATGAATGAACTCATATTTATTCATCGTGTCCAATTATTACTTGGTGACCCATCACTTATGGGATCCTCCACTGTACCATGCGTTAGGCTCCGCGTGGAATGAAAAAAACATCCACTGGATAATAACGTTTTCACCCAATCGACAACCATGTTCACCAAGCAACTGCGTTATACTGTGTGTTATATTTTCTAGAGTAGGGTTCTTTAACTCTTCCCAGCTCTAAATGGGTGCCTGATTTGATTAGAGGAACTGCCCTGCGAGGTCCAGAGCTGGTTTTTTTAGGGTTCTACTGTGGGTGCAATGTGTTCATCGTTTAAAAAGTACAAACAGAGAAGTGGCTTCTGCAGCATAATAAAGACAATTTCATTAAAACAATTAATGAAGACACTTCTGGTTGTGACACCTCCTGGCTGTGACACCTCCTGGTTGCGACGCCTCCTGGCTGCGACGCCTCCTGGCTGCGACGCCTCCTGGCTGCGACGCCTCCTGGCTGCGACACCTCCTGGTTGCGACACCTCCTGGCTGTGACACCTCCTGGTTGTGACGCCTCCTGGCTGCGACGCCTCCTGGTTGCGACGCCTCCTGGTTGCGACACCTCCTGGTTGTGACACCTCCTGGCTGCGACACCTCCTGGTTGTGACACCTCCTGGTTGTGACACCTCCTGGCTGTGACACCTCCTGGTTGTGACACCTCCTGGTTGTGACACCTCCTGGCTGTGACACCTCCTGGTTGTGACACCTCCTGGCTGTGACACCTCCTGGTTGTGACACCTCCTGGCTGTGACACCTCCTGGTTGTGACACCTCCTGGTTGTGACACCTCCTGGCTGTGAAAGGAACCACAGTGTCACCGGGGCTCCGCCCAGTTTCAGTCCCCGTTTTTCCACGCTGAAATATTCTATTATGGAGTGTAGCCTGGGGGGTCTTTGCTCCTCTGGGAGGACTGTCCTCTGCCCCAAACCCAGGGGACCACGCCTGCTAGTTAGACCACCGCCATATCCCGGAGCGAGGAAGCCCTTTTCCCAGACACGCCTGGTGCACCGTCTCAGGACGTAGCTCTCATATTAGAAACGTTTATGTGTGGCGGGACTTGGGTTAGTCTGTATCTCTTCTGAGGAACGCTTCATCTAATTCCCTTGGTGTCCTTTTGAATCTTTTGAGGACCTAATCCTTGGGCCATGTCTGAGGATTACCTGGCCTGATGGCTCCTAGGTGACCTGGCCTAAAGACATGGTCACTGTCGACCCGGGTGTGTGGCTCAATGGGGTTCTCCCAAAAGACTCTGGGCACTGGTTTTTACTGACCCGCTGGTCATCTGTTGGTCATCGTGCCTGTGGCCCAAACAGGTCATACACTTTTATACTCTTACCTGGTCATCCCTCAGACAACAAATACAGCTAAAATAATGTGCAGATTTCTTGTTGAATTAAAATGGTTTACTGGATTTCAATAACAATGCAATTCCAACATTTGCGTTCGATAAAAACAATTTATCGTTTTTTTTTACCATTGTGACTGGGAAAGAAGAAAAACACAGGAGCTTTTTTCTGTCTTGGATCTGGTAACAGGGCTGCATTAACACACTTGGATGCAAAATAAACATTTAATTGAGACAAGTAGCTGCCCAGGCCTGATTACATCCTTTTCAATCTTGCCTTTATTTAAATACATAGAGATGCATTTTGGAAAGGTAAACAGCATCATGAAGATGTATGTGTGGGGGTGTGTATGGTGTGTGCGTGGGTGTAAGTGTGTGTGTGTGTGTGTTATTAAAGGGCATTGAAGTAGGATGCTCATTACTGGTGTGATAACCTAGAAATCTGCTTTTTTTGGTCAAGGTCAGAGACGGTCACAACTATGGTTTAACTAATTGGGTTAGGAACAACGCATCATTGAGGATATAATCCAATTATATTATTGTGTTTAGAAGAAGGATGAGACAATAAAGACAATGAAAAGTGTATGATAACATTGAAAGTTAAAGAGAGAAAAGATGAGAAAACGCAGTTCAACAGAGAATGGATGAGAGAATGAAGTTCAACAAAGAATGGATGAGAGAATGAAATTCAACAGAGAATGGATGAGAGAATGAAGTTCAACAAAGAATGGATGAGAGAATGAAATTCAACAGAGAATGGATGAGAGAATGAAGTTCAACAGAGAATGGATGAGAGAACAGAGTTCAACAGAGAATGGATGAGAGAACAGAAATCAACCGAGAACGGATGAGAACACAGAGTTGAACAGAGAATGGATGAGAGAACCGAGTTCAACAGAGAATCGATGAGAGAACAGAGTTCAACAGAGAATGGATGAGAGAAAAGTGTTCAACAAAGACTGGATGAGAGAGTAAAAGTGAAGCTTTGATGTTTTCTGTCCCCAAGCCAACAAGGTAAAAAATAACCCTTGAGCAATGCAGTTATCCCTAATGTTGCTCTGGGTTACACCATTTGCTAAATAACTAACGTGTGAGTATATTGGGTGTGATTGGAAGCCCCCAATGAAACACATGGTCTTTAATGTTCAGTTCCAGTCCTTGGTGTGGTTCTCAACAGTCTGCACTATTCTAACTGTGGCCAGTCTAGACTGGTCTAACTGTGGCCAGTCTAGACTGGTCTAACTGGGGCCGTCTACATTTGTCTACCTGGGGACAATCTGCACTGGTCAAACTGGGGATAGTCTGCACTGGTCAAACTGGGGACAGTCTGCACTAGTCTAACTAGGGAAGATCTACACTGGTCTAACTGGGAACTGTCTTGCCTTCTTTAATTGGACTAAGGACAATCTTCACTTGTCCAACTGGACTGAGGACAGTGTTCACTTCTCTAACTGGACTGAGGACAGTCTTTCCTTGTCTAACTGGACTGAGGACAGTCTTCACTTGTCTAACTGGGCTGGGAACGCTCTCTATACATAACTTGTGATAAAAAGTAATTACCAGCATGATCCACAGGCCTTTACTGTAACTTAAATGTTCCATTGTCTGTGAAGTCAAACAGTCTGACACATAAACCCTTTTATGAATGAAAACAGTGCTCTCTGTGCAAGGCAATACATTAAAGCCTTATATACAGTAAGGCAGATTCACAAGAGTCAGACAGACACACTAAATGAAACAAGACATTTCAAGCCATTGGTAACAGAATGCGTTTGCTGGTCATTTGAGGAAGTTTTCCTTAATTCCCTGAAACAGTAAAAAATAGAGGTTGATTTTCTGGTTGATTTTTCCTGGGGGGTGATATTTCCACACTGTTAGGCCAACTGCATGATGTCACAAGTCTGATTTGATTATAAATGAATGACTGTTCAGCTGGATAAGGGGGTGGATTCTAGATCATGCTGCTGGGCCATTGGGTCTGTGAAAGGAAATATCTCAAGGAAACCAGAATGAACATTTCAAGGGCCCAAAAAATAATTTGAAGTTAAAGTAAAAAGAACTCACAAACAATGATGCATTAGACACAGGGATCTGAAGGAATGGCTTTTTCTCAATTCCATTCGATCACTGGTCCCAAACGGACAGCCAACTGTCTACCAAACAAGCTAAATGCCTTCCATGCACATTTCTAGGTAAGTAACACTGAACCATGCTTGAGGGAACTGGATGTTCCCGACGGCTATGTGCTCTCTCTCTCTCTCTCTCTCTCTCTCTCTCACTCTCTCTCTCTCTCGTTGTGGCTGATGTAAGACCTAAACAGGTTAAAATTCGCAAGGCAGTAACACTCTATCTTGACAAGCTGCTCCACCGTAATGCAACTGCAACGCCCACACAGACTTTCCCACTTTCTCACTCATGACATGCATTGCAATGGAACCTGTATGTTTATATATATGGAACCTGTATGTTTATATACATGAAACCTGTATGGTTATATATATGGAACCTGTATGGTTATATATATAGAACCTGTATGGTTATATATATGGAACCTGTATGTTTATATATATGGAACCTGTATGGTTATATATATGGAACCTGTATGGTTATATATATGGAACCTGTATGGTTATATTTGTTTGTGTATGTGTTAACATGGGTGTATCTGAGTGTACATTAGGTACATGTGTACTTATGTGTGTATATGTGTTTTATATTAGGTATATGTTTGTACATGTGTTTTATACTTGGTATTTGTGTGTATATGTGCATATGCGTTTGTGTCATCATTCATGAGTTAATGTGTGTATGTATGTGTATCTATTACCTACGTGTGTGTGTGTGTGTTTTATACACGTGTGTTGTGTCTCTGTCCTCCAACAGGAATACAAATGATTAGAGTACGTTCTTCTTCTGATTAATTAACTGTAACACAAAGTGGAGATAAAAAGACAAGACAGACACAGACAGGAAGACAGACAGATCATTTGCCTATTCATGTATTACAAATGATACCTCTAAGCTTTCTGACAGATGGTAAGGAAGTGATGTTTACATTTTTGATTCACTGCCTAAACCAAGATAAGACATTCAGCTAAAAAACGCATCCCAAATCACACCCTATCTCTCCATAGGTCTCTGGTCACAAGAAGTTCACTGCGGATACAGTGAGGGTGCCACTTGGAACGCAGAAGTGTTCCCGAAACAGAACCCAAACTCAACCCCAACATTCATCCCTGCCTATCACCCAACGACATGACAGCTTCCTGCCTATCACCCAACGACATGACAGCTTCCTGCCTATCACCCAACGACATGACAGCTTCCTGCCTATCACCCAACGACATGACAGCTTCCTGCCTATCACCCAACGACATGACAGCTTCCTGCCAGCCAACAACAAGAGCCACTCATTAGCATATTAATGAGAAATATTAAGCAGCGGAGAACAGAGCAGGCGAGAGGAGGAGGAGGGGGAGGAGAGAGGGAGGAGAGGGAGGGAGGAAGAAGAGGGAGGGCCGAGGGACAAGGGGGAGGAGAGAGGGACGAGGGGGAGGAGAGAGAGATGAGGGGGAGGAGAGAGGGAGGAGGGAGAGGAGAGGGAGGACCGAGGGACAAGGGGGAGGAGAGAGGGACGAGGGGGAGGGGAGAGGGGGGAGGTTGTTGGGGGGGTGATGTTTTCACGCTTGTCTCCTTGGCACCTATTGACAAACGTCTTCAAATAGGTTGGTAATGACCTGTACCAGACACACACACACATAATGTGTCCAGCAGCAAAAGCAGCATGGTTTCCTACTTCACATCTCCCAGGAAACAAGCATCAATGAACCCAAAGGGTGTTCTGTAAACAGACAAAGGCGCCATCTTCAGATGACTAGCGGGCTAATCTGAGGGGACAGACGGCACCTGGCGCTGTACGGCTGCTGGGCTAACGGCAGTGTTTACCGCCCTGGTTTTGATCAGGCCCAGCTGGTAACAACAGGACACAGCTGAGACCAGGGCCTGTAAATGGCCAGTACTGATCAGACTGTCCTGATAGGCTCCCGTCTAAAGTAGCGCACTGCTTCAATCTTCAGGGGATGCCCCACCCTCCCACACTCCAGAATTCCTTCAGAAAAACACAAATGTAAAAAAACACAATGTGTCTTTTACATTTCCTCTGGCTGTGACTAGCTAGCAGAAATGGTCATTATTACGAGTATTATTCTGGACAATTTTGTATAGGTTTTCTGTCAAGGCAAGTCAAGCATGACATTTTCAATTGAAATATTTCCGCAACAGCGATGGTCAAAGTACGATATGGCATCTGTAACCTGCTCCAGTAAGCAACCTACAGGGTGTCCTGGGGGATTATAGAGTGTCCTGGGTGACTGCGGAGTGTCCTGAGGGCCTACAGGGTGTCCTAGGGGACTACGGGGTGTCCTGAGGGATTACAGGGTGTCCTGGGGGACTACGGGGTGTCCTGGGGGATTACAGGGTGTCCTGGGGGATTACAGGGTGTCCTGGGGGACTACGGGGTGTCCTGGGGGACTACGGGGTGTCCTGAGGGCCTACGGAATGTCCTGAGGGACTACGGGGTGTCCTGGGGGCAGGCAGGTGTAGTGGCTTGTCATGTTCACAGAAAACAACACGTTTGGCAGTCAGGGCTTGAAAACCTCTTCCAGGAGACCCGCGACATTTAAACATTTAACAGTTTTGTAGCAGCCTTGAACTAGCTCTGGTTAGTGGTCAAAGACTAGTCATGGGCTTGACAAGTTTCATTGCTTTTGCGAGTTCTGGAGGAGATTAAAATACAAAGAATGGCCTGGGGTCCCCAAGGGCGGGTTTAAACCTATTATAGAAAACTTGTCAGTATATTAATTACTGGGTAACATTTTACACTATTACTTTATTCTTCACTGAGTGGCTCTTGTGCCTGTGAAGTTGCTTCTTTAATTGCTTCATAATTACACAGCAAATGTGGATGTATAGCCTCTTTAACAAGGCTCTCTCTCTCTATATATAATATATATATATATATATATGAATACAGTTTGCCAAATTTATAGTAAAATAAAGGATAATGTTAAAAAACTTTCCCTCCTATTTTTCTCGCACAGTAAAAACACTGTCATGGCGGGAAAGTGTCTGTATCTCCCTCTTCCTCGTTGGTTCTCCTCTTCCTTTACACTCTGAAATGCATCTTCCTCTGTGGGGGAACATAACCTTCCGGCTCAGAGTGCACGTCATTAGCCCCTCTGAATTACAAACATCATTACCAGAATTGATTCAAGTTAGCCCCCTGGGGTGATCCAGCCTGCACCCTGACATGGCAGGAGATCATTTAGAGGGTGGCGTCAACCCCATTTCACGAGTTCAAGAGGACCCATCGGGGATCAGTGCTGGGATAGGTCTCTGTTCATTGTTTACCACTACACACACACACACACATACACACGCGCAGACATACATACGCACAAATCAAATTTACAATTCATACGTTTCTAAAGGGTAAGTGTCAACCCCATTTCAACATTCGCCACCCCCCCCCCCGCCCTTTCATTCTGGTGAGAGGAATTATTTATAATGTTGACGTTATAATATTAATTTTGGAGGCAGGCGAAAAGGTTTTAGCGTCAGGGATTCACCTCCCTCTTGAATTCCACCCTTGAGAAGGTAGCGCAGGACAATTGCAAACAAAAAAATGTCACAACAAAGAATTCAATGCTATAGTTAAAAACTAGGACCGAATGTATCTAAAATATTGAAATAAGTTACCCTTCCAACAATCTGCAAAAACGAAGACCCCACAATCTGGGTGTTTTACTATAAAACGTCTGGATTTGCCCAAAACATTTGTTGTGCCAGTTTGAGGTTCCTGACTTTGGGGACACCCAAGGACAAAGACGCCTCTAAACTGTCCTCCCCCAAATCCGGCCCCCCCGCATGGCCGTCCATGACCTTTGACACGGAGCAGGACCTCGCTTGTGTCTTCAGCCTTGGATTATGCCGGTCTGACGTGTGAAGGCCGCTTAGTGCTGTCATCCTGAGAGCACGGAGAGTCCAGGACATCGAGGAAACGCAGCGTTGGACTGATAACTGAGGCGGTTCGCCTGTAACATGACACACGGGTACTGCAGAAGCTCCTCAGTGGAGGCCTGGTCCATATAGACGTCAAATTACAGTCCACTTCCAGGATGTGGCAACAACATCTGGAGTATCCAGAACACATCCTCCATCTTTTAGCTGCCCCATACGGCCGGTTGTTTAAACCCACTGCACACTAGCCATGAAGGACAATTCTATGGGGTTGCTTGGAAGGTCACACGCACTTTCTCTAACCGCTTGTTTGTGTGTGTGTGTGTGTGTGTGTGTGTATGGCCTCCCCAGCAAACCTCTATAACTAATACTATTACCTAGCAGGAATAAATAGTAATAAAAAAAAAAGATTTATGTTTATACCATTGTCAATGGCACATCATTCACAGTAAGACACGTCATTAAGTATAATATTATGCAAATACATGTTAATGGGTTTAAGCAAGGTAACCCAGAACCGGGTTGATCTAGAGAACGAGTGGGAAAGGATATCAAAGGTTTGGGCTTCCCGGGATTGTTAATGTTCCCGCCCAATAACCCTAACCTTAACCTGTACCCTAACCTGTACCCGAACCTAAATCCAGCCATGTCAAACGCGTTCAGCAGAAGGCTGATGTCCAAGTAGGGAACCTGCAGACAATAGGCTCCCTATGAATGAGATAAGCACTTACTTTGACCATATGGACCTAACCTGAGCCGAGGTTGGGGTGTCTAGACTTAAATGTGGCTAAGCATGTACAAGACGACAAATATCTGGTGGAGCTTGTATCAAACTTCTGGTTGAAGTTAAACTTTCTGGCATCTAGTTGAGCTGGTATTAGACCACTGGTATCAGGTATACACAAACTGATCAAATCTACAACAACGAGACATACAGTGGTGTGATCTACACATAATACAGCGCTACCCCTGCGGAAACCATCCCTGCGAATTCCCTATAACGAACGGTCAAGCAAACCATGCAAATGCATCGCTGAATAAAGTTCCCATTGGGAGAAGAAAGAGCGCTCTGAGAAACGTAGTGTGTTGGGGGGGGGGGGCGTGAATACACTCTTTCAATAATTCATCTGTAGATTGGTGATTCCCTCAGGAGATCGTCGTCCACCAAACACAAGCCGTCTTTATCTATCCGTCAATCTGGGATGGTGTGTGTTTGTGTGCATCTGTCTGCGGGTGCGTCTCTCTCTCCTCCGTGTGTATGTGTGTGTACATGGAGAACGGGGTCAGAGGTCAACGTCAAAATGTCTAGTACAGCCTTAAGCTGTTGTTTACCTCCTTACCTACCGAGACGTAGCGAATCCCCCCTCTGCATTTCTGTACCCATAGTGCATTGTGTACGTTCCCCTGCTGTATTTTCTGCATCCTGCTTCTCTCAATCTTCACGTACTCATCGCATATTTTCCCCCAGACACTTTTAAATATGAAGTGCCAAAGTGGTACCTAACCTTAAGAGGCTGTGGTTTTGTATTTAACAGGATAACAATGTATACCACTTCACAATATTCATCATCAGTTGTAGTCTCCTCATAGTGTTGGATTATGCCCATTTCACAGTATTTGATGCGAAACCGTCTTACCAAACTGCTGGAATGAAGGAGCAAAGACAACGCAAGCTGATTTTTTGGGGAAATTAAAACCATTGTGTCACATGTTGTTATTATTGGTGTAGGTTCAGTTTAAGAAGGAGGATGTAACCTAATTATGGCAGAGTGGAGGGAGAGAATGAAATAAGGATGCAAAGTAATAGGGAGGTGGAGAGAGAGAGGGAGGAACGGGGAGGAGGGAGAGTATTAGAATGAGAGAGAAAAGGTGGTGAGGAAGGGGGAGGGAAAGAGAGGCATGGGGGAGGGAGAGAGGGAGATAAAGAGGGAAGTGGAGGGACGAGGAGGGAGAGAGGAAGGGGAGAAGGAGAGGGACAGGGAAGGAGAGAGGGAGGGAGGGGAGGAGAAGGCCTGTCTGCAGTGGTTTTCCAGATAGATTACAGCGACCCTCTTTAGTGAACGTTTAGGTCAACATGTGCTAATCTGCACACTCCACCTGAAATACCAGCCACACATCAGCTTGTCAATATAGTAACAAGAGGATTTCTCTCCCACCGGGAAAATGATGTTATTCGATTCCAATTTACTCATTTAAATATTTATTACTGAACATATGCTTTTCCGATTTTTTTAAGGAACACTCATACATGTTTGACTAGTACAGCAGCAGACATTGTATTTGGTTGGAGATCAGCGCATGTTAAATTAGCCTGTGTGGTGAACCAGCCAAATCCAAACCAAGACTTTGACACATACCTTAAATATTCATAGATAATTTAAAATATAACAAGGACTCAGTTGTTTCAATATGCACAGCACTGAGAATTACATCATAACCTGGCTGCAATTTCATAGGAACACGTTAGAACAATTACATTTACTGTAATTGATACTTCAAGGTTGTCCGAAATACCCTAATAGTTTTGGTTGTTTCTGGTATTATGGACTATTAAAATGTTAATCTAGCAAACTACATATCTATTAACAATGTATCTATTAAAAGGCATTGGTTACAGATCAACTGATTACCAAACAGAGCAGGATACCTCACTCTCTGGATGACAGCTGAAAAATCCTGGTTGCTTGATGGTCAAAATCTCCTTCTAATATGGGATCCAATCACACTTGATGATTGACCAGATGATTACCTAGATATAAATATATGGATTTAAAAACATATGTATTTCACATGAATATAACATTTAGCCAATACTGAGATGAAGATACTCCACGTAGCAACGGTCAGCTGACAGTACAACCAAAACAAAAAAAAGGAGTTTCAGCCCTCCAGGAACAGGATTCGTCAGGTTTTGTTTTTCAGGGTTCTGTAAAGTAAACCTCTCCACACCCCCCACCAAGCAGTGGACAGGGAGTTCATGAGGCCTTGGCAGGTGTCCAAAAGGGCACCGTATCCCCTATATTGTGTGCAATGTGTAATCAAAGAAGTGTTCAAAGATAGGGCACTTTGAAGGATAGGGCGCCCTTTGTGATGCAGATGTGGACAATGGTCGATCTCAAAGATCAATACTTGAGCATAGCGCCGGCTCTAGCCTTTCAGTGGCCCTAAGACAAATTTTCTTTGGGGCCCCCTCCTCTAGGGGTCCCTAGCGGTTGGGGCCCCATGGCGGTCAGAGGCCCTAAACGAACAAGCTTATGTCTAGAACCGACCCTGCTTGAGCACATAGGGTCCAGTCTGAGCACAGGGAGGAGGGAGACACAAGTAGGTAAGATATCTGAACTCAAGAAATTCAGGAAGGAGCGTTTTGAAGGGCCCAACACTACAACAGGCTTTTAAAAGAACAAATGGCCACCACAGATATATGGTGCACTTCCCCCATTTAAGGAAGACATTTGGGGGGTTGGCGCAGTTTAAGAACCCTTCAAATGACGGCTAGAACCACTATTTCATATTTGTAGTAATGCCGGGTTACATTTTGGGTTCTGATGAGGAACCGCAGTTGACGGTTTATCTCATGAAGCATTCATGAGTCACATTCGTCAATAATCAACGGTTGGATCAGTCATTTTTATTGGCTGTCAATTGTGGCTTTAACTCCTCCCTGGAACTGGCTCCTCCTTTGCATACCACAACACAAAGTGAGACAGACCTTACAGTGGGTTATAAATCAGTAACAACGCATGCAGGTCAAGTTTATTCCATATTCAAACATCAGGCATACATGGTGAAATGCCTACAGACTTTCATTAAAAAACGATTCATAAATGAATGACAGAACAGATATATAAATAATCAGGCTTGTTTCGTGGTGCCTGTCAGTTTGACATTGCGATACAACCACTGATCATTTGACTGCCCAAGCAAGTATAGATCAGACAAATGAACTGATAAAAGTGTATGATTTTTTTTTTACAAATTCTCTCAAGATTCAGAAAATGAACTTTCTTCTTGTGTTAAATTAGCAACTGGTGTGTGTCTAAAGTGGGGTCAACTTTTGATCTTGTGAGCAACAGTTTTCCTACCCTGAATGAGCTATTCCTCCTTCGACATGGTTTTGAATGTTTCACTGTCAATCACGATTAGTATGTTAAGTATTAAATAGAAGCAGCTGCATTGACTTTTATTTCAGAAATCCAAAATAAGTTGCTTCGTATTTTTTGGTCTTTAAGAAAAGAAGCATGATATGTCATTTATTTCCCTAGGTCTGTATCACGTCAATAATTCAAATAGATCAGATCATTAGACGGTAGTACATTTAAGTAAATAGTAATTTAAAGAAAGATAGAGGAAGTTGGAAGAGGTTCAACACCCATCTCTGACCCTATAACGTTACTTTCCGTCACTTATTAACCTACACAGCCAGTAGCGACAGTCAGTGCACAGTGGCCCTGCTCAGAGTACAGGTGCCGTCCCAAATCACAACCTATTCCCAAACTGAGTGGATTTGGACTAAGGACTAGGATCGGGTGCTATTTGAAAGCAGGGCACAAGTGAATATGGTGCCGTTTGGAACGTTTTCAGGGTCTGCTCGGGCAGAATAGCGCCCGCTCACCCGAGGCTAAACCACACAGAACAGTAGTGTTTGAACAGAAGAGTGTCGGGGGGCGAGGCTGTCTCTTATAGGTTTATGTCATTGGTTTAACGACACAAAACCCCGCCTTGGCAAAAAAAGAGAGTGAGTGAGGAAGACAGAGTGACAGAGAGAGAGAGAGAGGTGGAGAGAAAAAAAATTAACCACAGAAACTGTTAGATAGCCTATTTAGCGCTGCCTTTTCGAGACCGTGTTTTGGTCAGAACCACGTCACCTCCATTGTACTTTACTAATAATTTGTATCGATTGACTACGTCGGAAACGGTCGACAGCATCCAATTCATCGCGCTAGGAGAATTAAGTTTTCTCATTTAAAGGTGGATCAGCTGTCGCCTAGACAAAATCTGTAGGGGTCTTTTTTCCACTAACGTATGATGGTGATCATGTGTGCATAAAGTCGGCTTCACCTGAACTTGCGAGAAACGTGATCTATACAGGTAAGATTTCATTATAAATATGTCAAAACAAAAAAAACGACTATGTTTGAATATCATAGTCTATAATAGTGTATAACTGTTTGCAATATTCGAGTTATTTCGAATTGATGACCGCATAAGCTTTGGTCATGTTTGTTGTGTTCACCTCAATGCACCACGAAGAAGAAGAATGGTCGATTGAATTGTTTGCTGAGGACATTACAGTATTTGACCACGGCACAAAAACATACCTAACTCAACTGTCAAAAATGTAGTCGTAGCCTGAAGATTTACCTATTTTCGCTGCATATCGCACATCTTTACTTGACTCGACTACTGTAGCTCGCCCAGCCATGTGGAGAGAACATCGTAAACGGCAGACAGTGAGAAGTGGGTTTGGTTAACGAAATGGGAAGAGCGTTATATCGGTGAATAGCTAAGTTTCCCTCTTCATAGGACGTGTCTTGTGCTTCTGGTGTGTGTGTGTGTGTGTGCCCCGGGGAATTACATAGTGTTCGACATTTTCCAGTAGAATAATTTGCATCGTTTATCGCTGTTGTCTGCGAGATAAAATGCATAAAACCACGACCCTGGATTTGAAATCTTGTCCGCTTGTAAACTACACGCGTATGTGCGTCTTTACATACGTAATTGATTACAATTCACCACATCTGCTACAGTGGAACCTTGTCAGCCTAACACAGCGTGCAAGGACCTTAACAAACCATGGACCGCAATCTTTAGCTAGCTAGCCTACTTAACTCTTCTTATGCTTTTGAAGAACTGATACGAGAGCAACGCTTTGATGCAAAGATGAATCGCTGTTATTTAATTTTGATAGACCGCTTGCTTTATTTAAAAAGTTTGATAAGTATTGGAAGTAGATGTTTACAGTAGTCGTTCCATTATAGCATTGTCTTTACATATTTAAGTACACGTTTTGTTTATTGAATTTGAAATACCAATCCAGCCGCCTTTGTAGTAGGATTAAGAGCCACCCATTGTGGGACATGCACTGGATATTCTGTTACCTACATGTTGAAATCAGCATCCAGCACCATCAAATTGCATTTGACAATGTGTATGTGTATGTGTGTGTGTGTGCAATCATGTTCAGGCTTCACATAACTCAGACCCTGCCATGAATTTGTACACAAACAATGTGTTGCTCTTTCAGCAGTTGTGCCCCAATCCCAATGAGTTTGTCTATTTATTCAGCTGGTTTGGTAAAATAGAGCGGGTAAAATAGTTCTCATTAAGTAATTTGCTGGAGTATGGAAACCGTTTAAACCAGTTGTAGTGGGTTTGTATCGGTCAGTTAGATTCAGTTAAATCTGTTCAAAGTAAGAAAATTACAAACGTAGAGATGTTGTAGTACCTAAGTAGTTGATGTGAAACAACAGCTTACGGGTGTGTGTGTGTGTGTGTCATTCTATGGGTGTAAAGGGGAGTGGATTATTGTGTCTGTCTAATTGACATTGAAGAGTTAACTGGAGTATTTGCAACTTATACCTTCCGAATTGTTTGGACTCAGCTCATGTCCATCTCACTTTTGACTTGAGAGTTGTTTTCCGTAACTGTTTGTGTTGGGATGTGTTGGGATGGGTTGGGATGTGTTGGGATGTGTTGGGATGGGTTGGTTCGGTGTATGTCAGGGGAAGAGAGACGTCTCACTTGCAGGTCGCTCCCCAGAAATGATCACATTGATGTGTAAAGGGCGAATTTGTGTTTTGTTTTGGGGGGTGGTGCTTTATCCGGAGGGATTTCTGCAGTTCGTGCAGATCAATTATGTTCTAGCCTTCTTTAGTTCCGCTCAAGTCCGCGCACTTGGACTGGTCAGAAGTTCATGCACCTCCCTTGGTCTCAGGGGGGTGATATTATCCACCTGAATTCCCCCACCACTTCAATTCAAAGCACATTTAGGAGAGTCTAAGTATGTGAGTACGCCAGGTTCGCCGTGCGACCGAGACGTACCCCTGGGTCTTGAGGGACAGCCACCCTGTCAAGCAGACCAGAGCTGACAATTAGTTTCAATGGAAAACGGTCCGGGCGAACGATCTCCATTCAGTCCTCCCGTCTTCGGCGGGCAGCGGTGGTTGTGCAGCACGGCGAGGTCTTTAGAGCACGTGATTGATTGATGTGTGAAAGCCGAATGGTGGTCGTCATTGGAACGAAGCTCTTTGTGTCCCTGCCACCGCCAGGAGGCAAAGGGCGGGAGGAAGGCACACACACACACACACACACACCCTCAACACAAACTTACTCTTAGACACACACACACACTCTGCTCTCTCCTTGCCTGCAGGAATAAGGGCACTACAGATGTAGCCTGGACATCTGCTCCATCTCTGGCCATTGTAAGGAAACATTAATATGGCGGCGGGCCTGGACTGTGGACGGATGGATTGACAGCTCAATACAACAAAGAACCCTTGTCGGAAAGGCCCATTAAGCACCATTAAGCTGCGTCTTACCCGTCGCAAGTGCTGCTAGCTGCACGATGGGGTCTGAAACGCTCACGTGTGTGTGTGTGTGTGTGTGTTCGGCCACAAGTTCTGCTAGCTGCACAAAGGGTTCTGAAGTGTGTGTGTTTGGCCACAAGTTCTGCTAGCTGCACGAAGGGTTCTGAAGTGTGTGTGTTTGGCCACAAGTTCTGCTAGCTGCACGAAGGTTTCTGAAGTGTATGTGTGTTCGGCCACAAGTTCTGCTAGCTGCACAAAGGGTTCTGAAGTGTGTGTGTGTGTTCGGCCACAAGTTCTGCTAGCTGCACAAAGGGTTCTGAAGTGTGTGTGTGTGTGTTCGGCCACAAGTTCTGCTAGCTGCACAAAGGGTTCTGAAGTGTGTGTGTGTGTGTGTTCGGCCACAAGTTCTGCTAGCTGCACGAAGGGTTCTGAAGTGTGTGTGTGTGTTTGGCCACAAGTTCTGCTAGCTGGACGAAGGCCTCTGCAGTATGAGATTGCCAGTCGCCCTAAACCACCTCAGGAGTATTAGCTCTCTCTCATTCATTCATTTATTTTTATATATATACTTCTTTCACCTGCCTTAGTCTTTAATGTTCAATGAAGGGAACTCTAATCTCTTCAGTGTTTTCTGGGTACTGCAGTGGTGTGTGGAAGCAGTTTCTCCCTTGCTAGGAGGTTATTTCTTTGAAATATTTAGCCTACTTCCCAGCCACAGGAGATGGCGTGTTTTGGGCCAGATCTCTTTCCTCTGTGTTCTATTGTACCCCTCTATCCTGACATGACACAATACACTACACTTTGTCACAGCACGCTGGCAGGCTGGGAAAACACTGGAGGGCTTTAGAAGAAACTGGATAGTCCTTGTTTTTAATACACCTCTCAGAGTGTCCTCTCCCCCTCCTCCTTTCTCCTCAAGTCTCCTCTCCCTCTCCTGTGCTTATGTTGCCAAGTCAAGCTGAGTAGCCTAGCTGTCCATATAAAAAGCTACAGTATCACTCAATGGACTGTCTCCGAGGGGCGTCCGTCTGCCTTGCAATATGTATGACCATATCCGACACGTACACACACACGTGCGCTCAAACACACACACACACATAGACCCTCGGTGCTTGGGTAAATAACAGTCACCACACACTATACATTTTGGACCGCTCACTAGTCCCTAGGTAGTGCGCTATTTTTTGGAGGGAACAGGATACTATTTGGGATGCACTTTCACTCTTGGGGTGAATAAGAGTCCCCGCTAAGCCCCGCGTTAAAAAGTTGGCCTGCCGGAGGCCATTACAGGGGATTTATTGGAGGTACTGTACATGTAAGACGGGGGGAGATGTTCCCAGGCGGTCAGGGGGCATTCCAAATGCTGCTTTATTCGACTTACATTGCCTTCAGGAGGTATTTAGACCCCTAGTCTTTTTCCACATGCTGTTGTGTTGTAGACCTAATTTTCACTTCATAAAATTTATTTTAAATTGGCAGGTTCAGGTCTCCGACGTATGTTCAATGGTGCTTTTGTCTGGGTCGTGACTGGTTCGCTCAAGGGCATTCACAGACTTCAGCATTGTCTTGACTGTGTGCTACAAGTTGTTGTCTAGTTGCAAAATTTATCTTTAGCCACGATCTGAGATCCTGTGCGCTCTGTATCAGGGATCGTTTCAGGAGCTTTCTGGATGTTCCTCTGTTAATCCAACCTGACCAGACTCCCAGTCACTGCTCGGTTACATAATGTGGTTAGAAGGTCCATTTTTTGATGGTTCCAAATGTCTTCCATGCCCACTGTGCTCCTGGGACCTGTCAGTGCCTTAGCACTTCATTTATAACCTTCCCCAGATCTCTGCCTTGATACAATACTGTCCTAAAGGTCTGTGGGGAGTTTCTTGAACTTCTTGTCTTGATTTCTTACTCATGCACTTTGAAATGTGGGACCTTATATCAATCAACACATGGCATGTCTTTCCACATCATGTCCAATAAATTGAATTTCTGGGCTGTGTTTTAAGTGTCAAGGCAAAGGGTCGGATTATTCCATTTCAAATTTTCAATTAATTGGCACAGATGTCTAAAAAAAAATATTTTGAGTATTTTGTGCAAATCAGAAACGACAATAATTTAACTGAATTCTTAAATCAATTCTGTAACCCCAATAAAAGAGAGAAAATGTTGGGGTCTGAGTATTTTTTAATGGGGCTGTATTGTGCCTTCCCATGACCAGGGTCCCTGAGGCCTATTTTACACCTAGGCCACTACAAAGGATGTAGGGTGCTATTTGGGGCTGTCTTTACTGTGAAGTGTGCGTCTCCTCTGGTCCGGGGATCTGATGTGACCCCTCCGGCTGGGCTAGCCCTCCTGACCCCTTGGGAACACACTGGTGGAGCACCATCGTGTCCCTCCTTCCTCCGCCCCCGTTAGGGCTTTCCCCTCCTGACCTTTGACCCCCCCCCCCGGTCTCCAGGCCCTGCTAAATAGGTGCTGCCTCTACCGCGTCAATCCATCCCTTTCGGTCCTGCGGAACTTGGAACTTGTGCCGTGGCGGCCGCCATAGAAACGGAATGACCAGAACGGGATTGGAATAGTCCACCCGTTATTCCCCATCTACGCATTCTAGTTCTGTGACCCGCGTCCGTAGGATTCTTAGGACCTTCTTGCAGTTCTCCCATTGTCTGAAAGGCTTCACTGTGGGCTCATTGACGTGGTCCGGTACCTTGTCTAATTCACACTGGATCATTATGTCTGGATGGCCTCTGGTTAAAATAATAGGGGGTTGTAATGCTGTCTGGCAGGATACTACAACCTCTGTGCTGTGATATATACACACGCGCACACACACTCGCACACATCTGAGACGTCCTGTGTTTGTTTGTCAGCTGAATGGACGAGGTCAGAATGAGACATTTTGAAAGAAAATACATTTGACAGTAGCGGTGCTATCGGGGCTGGGCTCCACTTGGGATGTTAAATGAATGCCTGTCTGTGTTGCTTTTGTGTCAATTTGAATATGTGCTTTTAATTGGTCTCTGTGGGCTGGTGAAGACTTAGCTCTATCTCCCAGAATCTCTCTCTCTCTCATTTCTTTTTTCAAAAGTGAGTGTCAGTGCATTTGGGGGGGGGCTGGATCTGTGGGGTACAAGCGGTCCTGATCTACATGCTCTGTATCCCATCCCAAAGACTGGGTTGATTCCTCCGGGGTAATTGGTGGTGACCCCTACTAAAGAACAGAGTGGAACCTGTACAGAGATACAGGCTTAAGAAGGGAAGGTCAGTAGCCATCAGTAATACTATTGGTATTACTACTGTACTGTTTCAATTACTGCTAGTACTACTTACACTAGCATTGCAAGTACTACCACTGCTAGAGGGCGAGGATGATAACAAATAAAAGGTGAGGTAATAAATTTCAGTATTAAATGATTAACTTATCCATCTATCCTATTTTGTTTGTTTTTTTTTGGCAAAAAGTAAAACACCCAGAGAGCCTTTGTATTGCGCATTCCCCCCCTCCACATGAAATGGTTCTGTCCGGTCCCCAAGCCCTGGCCAACGGGTACCTTCCAGCCGTGAGTTGTGAGTGAGGAGGGGCATCAGTGGTGTCTCGGGTTACTAAATAAGAATCTCTACTTCATATCTTCACAGAGAGTGGTGAGTGTTTACATCTGGTGCCCGTGCCTGGTGTCTGGCGCAACATCTGCCCTGTTTGCCCATCCTCATACCCCTGTCTGCCCCGGCCCATACCCCTGTCTGCCCCAATACCCAATAACCCTGACCCGGTTAATACCCCTGTCTGCCCCAATACCCAATACCCCTGACCCGGTTAATACCCCTGTCTGCCCCAATACCCCTGTCTGCCCCAATACCCCTGTCTGCCCCGGCCCATGCCCCTGTCTGCCCTATAACATCACTCTGCTGAACTCCATCTTGGTAGTACTGGTCTTGGTAGTACTGGTCTTGGTAGTACTGGTACTGGTACTGGTACTGGTCTTGGTAGTACTGGTAGTACTGGTCTTGTTAGTACTGGTCTTGGTAATACTGGTCTTGTTAGTACTGGTCTTGGTAGTACTGGTCTTGGTAGTACTGGTCTTGGTAGTACTGGTCTTGGTAATACTGGTCTTGGTAGTACTGGTCTTGGTAATACTGGTCTTGGTAGTACTGGTCTTGGTAGTACTGGTCTTGGTAGTACTGGTCTTGGTAATACTGGTCTTGGTAATACTGGTCTTGTTAGTACTGGTCTTGTTAGTACTGGTCTTGGTAGTACTGGTCTTGGTAGTACTGGTCTTGGTAATACTGGTCTTGTTAGTACTGGTCTTGGTAATACTGGTCTTGGTAGTACTGGTACTGCTCCAATGAAGGAGCCTCTTAATACTGAACTGTCAAAATGTTCAGTTCTTGCTGCTGTCTCACCAGGTCAATTTCTTTCTTGGATAAGAAAAATGGTGGAAATATAACTGTATTTCAAAGACACATTTTGTTAGGCAGTCCAATCTCTTTTAGCTCTATTCTCCCGAGGCGCGCGCACACACACACACACACACACACACACACACACACACACACACATACCACATCTTCATTTGTACGGGTAAATAGATAAAGCAGGGGGATCTCTTTCTAGCCCCATCGCAGACAGAGTTCCTCCATTGAGATGGTGTCATTCACAGAGGCTGACCACACACACACGCACACACAGGGGTTAATTGCTGCACTCAATGGCCCCGTGGGTCCCAGTCTAAAGTAGAGAACTAAATAGGGAATAGAGCGCCATTTTGGATTTTGGGTTTTGTTGAAAGTTTGGCTAACTGCCTAATCCTAACCCTCGCTGCCTAATCCTAACCCTTGCAGGCCTAATCCTAACCCTCGCTGCCTAGTCCTAACCCTCGCTGCCTAATCCTAACCCTGGCAGCCTAACCTTTACTATCTCGGGGTTCATCTTTCGGTTTTGAGCCCCCCTCTAGACTAGCCTGGCCCACGTTCCTCACAGCGCAGGGGAAGTGGCGACTCGTTGTGACCGCTATATTAACTGGTGCTCCACGGGTAGATCTGCGGTAGTGTTTGGAGGTGCCAGTGGGCTGAGTGCTCTGCATTGTTAGACAACTTGGTGTCCTGCCTGTCTGGTGTCAAACCGCGGAGCAGCTACAACGGCCAATTAGCTATTCATTACTTTATCCTACTGCGTGGTGTTCCTTTCATTGAATGCCTGTTAATTGACGTGCTCTTGAATCCGTACTGTGTATAATCCACCAAGGAGTTCTCAAAGGCGAAGCCGCGAAAGCCTCCATTATCTCGCGGAGAGAGAAGGTCTGTTGGGAGGTGAATATCCCCTGCTTGATTGGTGTACTGCGTTATGAAACCACAATGCATCATCATCACCCCTAAAGAAACTGGTATTAAATAATTACCTCACCGCCGCTATTGTTGTAACGTCAGCCTGCTTTTATGGGATATGATTAGGATGTTTTATGGAGCCTCTTTGCAACCAGGAGTAAAATCAAGCTTCAAGGTTAAACGTGTGAAGGCCATGCATTTGCAGGTTGGGTGGGGGTGTAATTTCATGTCCCGTAATGTGATGTGTGATGTCTCCTCCTCTCCTGCCCTTGATCCTGTGAGATGGGTGGGCAGATGAGTGGCGAGGGGAGGCGGGCTGTCTTAACGAAGCCTGGCCCGATAAGTGTTTACAGAATACTAAACGGAATTAAGAGAGCTGTTGGCTGCAGACAAGACTGGCTTATCGTCTCGTTACTGAATACAAATTCACTCCTTAATCTACTGGTGTGTAGTGAAAATTAGCATACACACAGATGCGCAGGTACACACACACACACACACACCTTGTTTGTATGTGGAACAGCGGCTGTAGGGCATGGGCGATCAACCAACACCCCTGAGTACCTCATTAAATCCAGTGCATTATATCTGACCAGAGGTGTGTGTGTGTGTGTGTGTGTCACTACAAGATAGTAGGGATAACGCAAATCTAATCCCGGTACCCTTGTCATGAGGCCCCCCCGGTACCCATGTCATGAGGCCCCCCCGGTACCCTTGTCATTAGGCCCCCCCGGTACCCATGTCATGAGGCCCCCCCGGTACCCTTGTCATGTGGCCCCCCGGTACCCTGGTCATGAGGCCCCCCCGGGTACCCTGGTCATGAGGCCCCCGGTATCTTAGTGATGTGGCCCCCCTGTATCCTAGCTATGTGGTCCTGGTATTTTAGTGATGTGGCCCCTAAAATCCTACTCATGTGTACCCCCTTATTCTAGGTATGTGTACCCCGGGTGTGTTAGTGATAGATGTGGACCCCCCCACCCCCGCCTTCGTATCCTAGTAATGAGGCATCCAGTATCCTAGTAATATAATCCCAGTGCACTGTGGTTATGTAATGTCTGAAGTCTGTAAACATTAGTAGAGCGTTAGAGGAAGTGAGGCGTGCCAGAACGGAGCAAAACGTTGCTCCGTACCTCAGTGCTACACACACACACACACACACACACACAGCCAGGGCTACCCCATGGATCAGGGGCAGATGGCACTGCTCGTTCTACAGCCTTGTAAACTCTCTCTGACAGGAATCGGTGTGTGTGTGTGTAAACATGACTAGCCTCCGGGTGGGTAGCAGCTAACAGCACTCAAACAACTTTATGGATGCTGAACACACACACACACCCAGATACACACACCTCAACGGTATTCCCCCTCCCTCATTGAGGGCAATTATATCTGCTTTTGATGTAAGTGATGGGTGGTGTAAAGAAATACTGAGCTTACAGAAAAACCATTTCTCAAGAGAGTGGGAGAGCAGAGAGCAGAGAGGGAGAGGGAGGGAGGAAGAGGGAGGGAGATAGAGGAGAGGAGTGGATGAGAGTCTTTAGTGCTTTGGGGGGAGAATCGGTTGGTGTAACTTGGCAAGGTGACTGGCGGATGGCGTGACATTAGCCCATGTTGATTTGAATAAACCCTCTTGACTCCATACCCTCCCGCTGGACCGTAATGACAGACAGAGAGACCGGAAGTCCTTGGAGAGTTGGGGAGGACTATTTATCAACCCTAATAACCCCCCCTTATACTCTTCTAATAGACGGCATAAAGCCTACGCCAGATGCTCAAGACTGGAGGTGGCTCAAAGAGCAACACACACAGACACACACATCTACACCAGACACACACATTTTAGCCCACTCTACCATTGTAATGTACTGAGATCTGAGAGAGTACATGGTATTTTCAGGTTGATGAATCATGACTGCCGCAGCAGATAGCAGCGACTGGAGGAAAGATGACATGTCTTGATGAGAATGTTTGGGAAATAATGTACCATCTGTGCCTGGCGGGGTGTGTGTCCTGTTCATCTGCCCTCAGTGTGTGTGTGTCCTGTTCATCTACCCTTGGTGTGTGTGTGTCCTGTTCATCAACCCTTGGTGTGTGTGTCCTGTTCATCTGCCCTCAGTTTGTGTGTGTCCTGTTCATCTACCCTTGGTGTGTGTGTGTCCTGTTCATCTGCCCTCGGTGTGTGTGTGTGTCCTGTTCATCTACCCTCGGTGTGTGTGTGTGTTCTGTTCATCTGCCCTTGGTGTGTGTGTGTCCTGTTCATCTACCCTCGGTGTGTGTGTGCGTGTGTGTGTGTGTGTGTGTGTGCGTGTCCTGTTCATCTGCCCTTGGTGTGTGTGTGTGTCCTGTTCATCTACCCTCGGTGTGTGTGTGTGTGTGTGTGCGTGTCCTGTTCATCTGCCCTTGGTGTGTGTGTTTCCTGTTCATCTGCCCTCGGTGTGTGTGTGTGTGTCCTGTTCATCTGCCCTCAGTGTGTGTGTGTGTGTCCTGTTCATCTGCCCTTGGTGTGTGTGTGTCCTGTTTGTCTGCCCTCAGTGTGTGTGTGTGTGTGCGTGTATCTGCCCTCGGCAGGATATTTGAGTGACACTTTGCCCTGCTGAGAAGAGCATTGTATTTTTTGTCTACTGCGACATTGTGAACACACCCATGTGCAGATACAGATAGACAGGCAAACACACCCGGATAGACATAAACACACATAGACACACACACACACAGGCACAGACATACTGACTCAAACAAAAGCTCCCAGAACCCTGCAGACAGACAGTAGACTGTACTAACCGTTTGTTATCAACATTTTCAGACATTTCAATTGTCATGTTATTAACTATGTAAAGTCTTGTAACAATATGAAAGTGGTTACAAGTATGTTTGTGGAGTGGAATGGTATCTCTAATATTGTCATAGATTGAGCTGGATTTTACGGAAGTGCATCTCCAATTCCACCTCTATTATGTGGGGTTCTTGCCTCCCCCCATTTCTCATCTCAGTGTCTCAGTTGGCTCTTCTCAGAATCATAAGAGTGGTGCCGCCGGAAGACCAGGAATATTATTTTGTGGATGAGGGTCATGCGGGTGAGGGTCATGCGGGTGGGGGTCATGCGGTTGGGGGTCATGCAGTTGGGGGTCATGCGGTTG